>JAPYYV010005849.1:0-20600 GCA_030522625.1 Copidosoma aretas | reverse complement strand
GAACGGCCACCCATCCAAGTACTAGCCGCGCCAAATGCTGCTGGACATCGTTGATCGACGGAACTGCGATTCTACCATTGCGCCACCGTGTCGGTGTTATAGATATACTTATGTAGAGAAAAGTAGATACATGTATATGTCGTCTTATTAAGAAAGGTCTATCTATATACTCAGTCTCCGAGTTCCCTGGAGAATGAGAATAAACAAACGTATTACATGTTATAGCATTAAAGGTAGCCTGTTTCTACACTACACGTATCCTCAGATTTAGTGTTAAAATAGCCTTACCAAATGACAGTATTACAAACTTACTAAATGAATGATTTTATCAAGAAAAATATAAGGGGAAAAGACCTAGTGGCTTTGAAATGCTTTATCGAATAGATAACTCTCTAATTATTTTGTCAAAAAAGTAGATTATTAATAAAGGTAGCATTGAATAAACTAAGCTCATACATTAAATAATTTCTGAAATATCAATAACAATACTTTGATAATGTTGAATACTGTTCACAAACAAATCGATAATCAAATATCAGAGCGTTTTAAACTACGAATTTTTGAAATATTTTCGAGAGACTATTAGTAAATTTCAAAAGAGGAAGAATCTTTTAAAATATTAAAGATAAAAAGACTTAAAGTAGGAGTTAGGAATTAACTTGCTGTCTTCGACCTGTTTCTTTACGTATATCAAGCTAGCATATCCAAGTGATAATGCCACATTATAAATAGCATAATAATTAAGTGCTAATTAAGTGCTAATTTGAGCCACCAGTTTAAATAACATCTCTCATCTGATTTAGGGACTCCAAAAAAATTATAAATCTATTCACAAAACGTGTTTCATTTTATTTGTTATTTACTAACAAAAAACCCTCAGCTTTTTGATATTGTTACATTCAGATACCTGGATAAAAACAAATTTTTGTTTATAATTGAGATACGTTGAAGATTGTACGTCTAGAATATTTTTATTGCTATTATTTTTAAGCCATGTCAAAAAGGTTGTAGTGAATTTATTTATCGGTCATTGTATCAACCACCATTTTGTATCTAGATTCTTATAACCCAGCATATATTATTATACTCTTCATGCGCTTCAATTTGATACTCGTGTCATGTCAATGGAGTCGTTGTAAAATTAAAATTAAAATAAAAACAAATTATGCTGCCCCCGATATTGCTGTAGCTGTCCCTTGTGATAAGATACGCTGTGCTCGCTGCTGGCTTAATACCTTGGATACGATTTTTTTATCGTTTTTAGCCCAGGGAGATAGGCAATAAAATTGATCTTGGCACATACTTTTAGCGACAAATTAGCAACAAATTATGCCGCCTCACAATTTGCCGTAGCTGTCCCCCGTGATAAGATATGCGATGCGCGCTGCTCACTTGATATCTTGGATATGATTTTTTTATCGTTTTAAGCCCAGGGAGATCGGCAAATAAATTGATCTTAGCCCATGCTTTTAGTAACAAATTAGCAACAAATTGTGGTGCTTTCAGTTTTGTGGCTTTACTATGTAGCTATGCTAGCTTAATAGACATAACATTACGTTAGCTTAGTGTAAAAATCCCGCTATATCACTATGAACAGCAAGAACCCGCCATTCTAGTAATTTAAGCAAGAATCAGCTATCTAATTATTTTAGGCAAGAACCCGCTATCTCAGTATTTTAGGCAAGAAGCTGCTGTCTTAAGTAATGCAGATTTTAATTTATTTTATAGTAAAAATTTTGCTCTGTACATTACTACAGCTTCAAGTTCAATGTATGATAATTGTAGCCAGCACTTAGACCTTAAATTTCACCCCAAATACTATTATTTTACTTGTATTCACGGGGCTTTGTTTGTAAAAAGGTTTTCGCGTACTTTCTGAGATACTGAGATAGCGGGTTCTTTCCTGAAATACTCTCTTGCCTAAATTACTGAGATAGCGGGATTTTGCTTTCAATAGTAATATAGCGGGTTCTTGCACTAAGCTGACATTACTAGTAACTGACACACAAGAGGAAGAATGCTTGACTGTTTTTAGATTTTGATTATATTACATTACTTTCTACGTCTGACGATGTTTTTAAAAAAGTATCATATTTGGTACTGTATTCGCTCCGAGCCAGTGCAGATGTAGCGCCCTCTGAAGCAGACAATTGAAAATTTTTTCTATGTGTAAACAGACGATGTCGCTCGGTAGCTGTTCAGACGACGGCCAAACGCAATTAATTTCTTTTTTTTTTTTATTATAAGAGCAAGCATGTCGAGTAAGGAAAAAACCAATACAAGTGATGATGTATTAATGCTTAACATTTTAATGAGGATGTACTTTCATAGGTAAATCTCAGACGAACAGCGTAACCCATAATGCGGACACTTCGGTGTTGAAAAAAAAGCAGATCATCCGATGCTGTATTATTGATTGTAAAAATACAACTGAAAATTGTTGAGAGCATGTACGAGAGTTCACTGTCGTTTCCTAAGGAGAGCCATCAGAGTATTTTTGACTTATTGCCTCCAACCACTTGAAACGTCTCATTTCTATATTTACATACAGTATTGTTTCTTCGAAAATAGTAAAACTCCACTGTAGGCGAATTTGCAGGTGTATTTTTACAATCAACAATACAGCATCGGATGATCTGCTTTTTTTCAACACCAGAGTCTCCGCAGTATGAGTTACGTTGTTTGTCTGAGATTCGACTATGAAATTACATCCTCATTACAATGTTACGCATTAATACATGATCACTTGTATTAGTTTTTCGCTTACTAGACATGCTCGCTCTTATAATAAAAAATAAAAGAAATTAATAACATTTGCCTGTCGTCTAAACAGCTACGTCGTCTGTCTGTTTACACATAGGAACTTTTGTCAATTGTCTACTTCAAGGGGCGCTACATCTACACTGGCTCGGAGCGAATAAAGGCATAAAGAATTGTTAAAAGACTTCTAATTTTTTACTATGAAACTTACCTGGCATAATATTTGTGTAAAGAGTTAACATTTATGGATTTATCTTGATGACATTTTTGAAACAATTTTTTCATTTTCTAATATATTTGATATCATTCCAGTGCAATAGTTATAATTTTATTTCCCAAAATATTTGACAAAGCTGGATCACATAATTTTTGTTATCATTCTAATTAATAATTATCTTTTATTTTTAAATACAAAATTTTACGATTTTTTGTAAGCTTACAAATTAAAACATTAACACAACTGATTGATAATATTTTACTTATTTTTTGTTGTATCCATTGATAATTTCAAACATTATTTTATGTCGTTGGTCCATTGTATTTATAAATAAGATTTTTTTTAAAATCACTTCTTTCATTAAGATAGAAAATTCCAACTTTATTTATTTTAAGTAGACAAACACCGTTTCATAAAATTTAGTTAATATCATTCAGACAAAAGAGTAGTGAAACTTAAAAATAGTACAAAATGTTAAAGCAGGACTGTAAATCATACTTAGAGAATTGATGCAAAGTTCATTTTAGAATACAAACATTACAATACATAAATAATCTTGTATATTGCAATAATTATGGGAGTGTATACAGCATTTAAATTAGTGAGAAAATAGTTATTACCTTTGGTGCAATTAGGGTTTCCCTACGCCCTTACTGTGTCAAGATACACTATGTGTAGTGCCAGCTTGGAGCCCGATAATACTTTGTTCGCTAGGTTGTTGGACGCTGGACCCGCGACAAATTATTTAAAGGCGCCATCTTTCAGCGACAAATTAGCGCCAAATTTTGGTACCGTTGGGGTATATCTACGCCCTTTCTGTGTCGAGATACGCTATGTGTAGTGCCAGCTTGATATCAAGGTAGCACTACGTCTGTTTGTCGGTAAACGGCTAGAGCGGCAATTTTTTTTTATTTTGCAACTAATTAGGAACTAATTAGCGAAAAATTATAGTGCATATTGCGTGTGAGAAAATTCAATTTGTTAAGCTGGCTTGATAAACTATAACATCAGCGTCGCACGTAGCCACTGATGAAACTGCTATCACTGATGTAAAAAAAGTACAATAGCATGGCCGGGATAGAACCAACTCGCGAATTTTTTTCATAGCTACAATTATAAGTTACTCAAGTACTAATTACGAGCTTAAAAATATTAGATATGGAGACCAGAACTTTTCGTTGATACGATGTAATTCTTTTACTGTCGGATTATAGTTACAGTATTACTTATTTTTTGCCATGGTCCACGGCCGTATAAGTTTAAATGTATATCTATATACATTTCATTATATATTTATATTATTTGAAAACCATTTACTTTAATGAACAATTTTTATATAAATCTTTTAAGAAACTGCTGGAGCCGAGATTCTAACCGTATAAATTGCTATTGGCGTCATTTAAGTTGAATGTAAAAAAGTTCCATTAATGTCAATTGATTGCGGTAAAACACATTTTTCCATAAAATTCGATTTAATTGTGTATATGATGAATCGAATTCCAATCAACTTTAATGGCTTTTTTATATATTTATATTTTTTTTAGATTTTCTACGGCATTCATTCGGGACAAATTTTTTTTTTGCATTAAATAGTTTAAAAATAATATCCACATATACATTTAAGCGTACGCAAATGTCGACCATGGCATAAACATCAGTAGTACTCTAACTATAAGCGATAATCCGACATTAAGAAAGTACATCGTATAAACCAAAAGCCCCGGTCTCCGTATCTAGCATTTTTAAGTACCTAAGTATTTCATTATATAAGTAAAGAAAAATTTCGTGTGTTGGCCCTCCCGGCCATGCTATTGAACTTTGTTCACTTGCGTTATAGCAGTTACATCAGTGGCTATGCGTGGCGCTCATGTTATCCTACCCAAGGCGAATTGAACGTTGTTATTAACTGAAAAAATTTTGCTCTTGCGCATTTGGTAGAAATTATGGGTAAGACACCTAGCGGACAGTCAGCGAAGTGCGAGGTAGGTGCGGCATACGTTTAGTCCCAACAAGTTGTGCAGTCAGAAAAAGAAGGAGAGAGAGAGAAAAGAGTGAGTAGTGAAGAAAAGGGAGAGAGAAAGAATGTGATGATGTTCTACGTAGACTCGATAACACTTATGCAGTTGACAACACTTCTGGGAAATCTAATAGTAAGGATTTTGTCGATTAGAGACAAAAATAGTAAACCTTCCAAGTTTTAGACGGAAGGAAAATTTGAGCCTGCATGCTAACCACAAAGCCATCGAAGCTCTAGATGCGAAAAATATTTTATCAAATGAGGCAACTGAAGACTTTGTAGCAACATTCTAAAACAATGGCGGCCTCCATTTCCTTTTTAAAATATCGTCTTATTGAAAATCACATATCTTACCAGAAATTTAATGAAACATAAATATTTTGTATACGTTTGCACACTATCATACATAAAAATAAATTAGATTAATTGAATCTAGTCACTTTTCCCATTCTAGTTTTAATACAAAATGAATCGATAATATTTTAGGCGTAACACTTTTTGCTTCAGTAACAATTGAAATTACAGCATCAAAACACTTAATTTAAAAATGTTTAATGATCCCACCTCAAAAATATGTGTATATCTTCGCACATCAGGTGCGCAGAGGCACTGATACGTCTCACGATTAATGTAGAAAATGATGAGTTAAAACAAGACAACAATCTAGCGAATCTGCCTGCACGTAAATATTCTAATATGGGCTACTAATCCAGCTGGCGATCTGAACGATGCAAACAGCTGCCTGTCACAACAAGTGTCCCGCGGCGCTGTTAGGTACTTACAGTTTATTCCATTATTGTATCGAGACTCGAAAAATCAAACGGAACGTTCCAATATTCCCGCGGAAACTAAAAGGGAGCGTTCCGAAACCTACGAATTTTAAATTAAATTATTTTTATTGTCTTTTACACATGGTGGTTACCTAGACATTTTCATCAAGAAATGAATTGGATACATATGGATTTTTACATCTAATTCAAATTAAATACATTTATCTATGTTGTCTATAAAATTCGCTGATATAGGAATAATTCTTGTATCATTTCCTGAAAATAAATTAATTACGGAGTATGGACCATACTTCGATACTTTAGATAGTTCTCTTATCGTTATTACTCTTTCCTTTTTAAAGCTTATACATTGCCAAAATATGTGTTCAATATTGTCTTGTGTTTCATTAGATTCACATAAGTCACTGAGAACTATTTTAAATCTGAATAGATGACAATTAAAGGAAGTGTGGCCCCTTCTTATTCTCTTTATAGAAACTACAGATTTTCTTGATAATTTTAAATTGTAAAATCATGGTTTTTTCTTTGGTTTGTGAAAAAATTAATAATACATTTTACCATTGGTCTTAAATGATTCTGACAATCTTAATTCGTTTTCTCGTTCGATGTCCATTCGTATTTTATTAATAATTTCAGTGAATGGTATCGCCTCTTTCAAGAGGATTCTTTTAACAGCGGCTTCTTTAGTCAAAGAGTCAGCTGACTCATTTCCAACTCTTCCTAAGTGAGTAGAGATCCAAATTAGTTCTATATTTTTCTTTAGTTCTAAGGCAAAGGATAAGTTGTGTTTTAATCAAGTAATAAGAGGAGATTTGTATTTTAAGCCCCCAATGCCGGATAGTGCAAAAAGAGCGCTTAAAAAGTCCGAAAATATTTTAAAGCAAGTTTCACTTTGCGATGTTATCAACTTTACGGCGTAAATCAGAGCGTTGCATTGAATAATACAGATTAAAAAGAGATGAGGGATTTCTTGGGATAGGGTATAATTATTGTTTGTGGACCAAATATGAAAGCCAGTGTGAGTTTTACTGTCAATTATTAATTTTGAGCCATCAGTGAATATATGTATGCAGTTGTCATTATTGAGAAAGAAATGTCAAAATTTTGTTTGGGGTCTTCATAAGTTTGAATGTTTTTGCCTGTTGATAAGTCTGGGTTGAATTTGCGGATATTTTGGAAGAATGAAATAGTAAATTTAGGAAATTTATCTGACTGTATAATGTAGCCTTCATAAAATCAAGTTACTTCACAGCATTCTAATATTAACGGTTTAATACAATTGGCCTTACAAATAGGAGTACTTGCTATTTCATGTAGGGTTTCAATGTTTTGTATAACTAAATCGTTTTTTAGTGTTGGATGTTTTAAGATGAATGTCCTGCCTAGATACTGAAATCCTCGCATCAAAAAAGGTATTTTAGATTCCGACATCAAGACACACACTGGTGTACTTTTTTGATATCCAAGGGTCAGTCTAATTGTAATGTTCTGAATTTTTGTAACTTGGAAAAATAGGTATCAGAGATAGGAGATCACAAAAAGCCGCAATATTCAGGGATAGATCGTAGCAAAGATTTGTGAATCATAATAAGTATATCTGAGTCTGCTCCCTACCAGGTTCGCCTTAAACAACCCTTGATGCTGAGAGGGAAATGGCTTTTATTGATCAGGTAATCTCTGTGTTTGTGTAAGTTCAGATGTGAGTCTAATACCAATCGTAGAAATTTCACATCTAAAGAAGGGTGTAGATCAATATTGTTGACTTTGATAACGAAGGCATCTTGTTTAATGTTGGTTTGTTAAAAATAAGCAATTTACACTCAGCTAGCTCTATTCTATTCTATTCTCGAGGAACCGATTTACTTTCATCATTTCGAATTCTAGAAGTTCATTAGAGTTTTGGGTTTTTTCTAATGAAACATAAATGACCTCATCAGCAAATCTAAGAGATTTAGTATTTCTATCTAGAATGTCATTCATTTTAGCTGTGTATAAGCTGTGTATACATAATAGGACTAGTGGTCAATCCTTGCGGGAGTCCTAGTTTGGCATATAATTTACCCCTTTTATTAGCATTTACTAAAGTATCTGTCATAAATCAAGTTTTTAATAAATAGAGTGAATCGATGCGGCAGTTCTAGACTGCATATATCATCGAGAACTATATCAGGAATAACGTTATCAAATGCTCCTTTGATGTCCAAGAAAAAAGCAACTAGGCGTTTCTTGTGGAAAAAGCTTCTTTGGATGTCAGTGGTTAGACGGGTAAGGTTATCCGCGCATGATCTTCCCTTAGTGAAACCATTCTGTTCATCAGGAAGAATGCCATTACACTCTAGCCACCAAATAAACATAATTTTTTCCATTATTTTTAAAAAGCAAGATGCCATTGCAATAGGTCTGGATTTCTCGTTAATTTTTGGAATAAAGGTAATTAGATAGGATGGCCAATCTTCTGGTACCAACATAAGTATAACTAAAATTTTAAAATCTTAGAATCATAGAAGTAATTAAATTTGTTGATAAAGACTTACTGAGAATTACTGTATTTGTGAAGTGATAGAAGTATAGTTAACATCATACATAGAAAACAATACATGTAAGCATTTTCAAGTGAGTTTATACCTCTCAGTGGTACTCAACCAAATTAGTATAGCAGATAATCATCGATGTTTCAAATAATGATTGCTAATTAACGTCAGTTGACACTTGAATAACCTTAACAGCCTTAACATCACAAAACTAAGAAAAAAAATCAAAAAATTTAACAAAATGCAAAAAGTCAAGAACAACTTCATAATTATACAACACATGTTGAAAGCATAGCAAATTTTTTTTGAATTGAGATATCTTCTTCTTTTTTTATTGTCTATCATCGCTTTAAGGCTCAGGCATGGCTTTTTAACACAAGCATAGTGTTGTTATGCCATTAGGAAAGGAAGGAGGGGTGGGATAGGGTAGGGGATACTTACAATTACCCGATCGGAAACTCTAACTTGACTGTAGCTTGGTCCTAGCTAGGGTAATACATGACGGTAGATGACACGGTGTAACGGGGGCTAGCTTAGTACTAGCTAGGCATCCTACTTAAGGTATATATAGGTATATGTACACACGTAAGTGCAGTCCCCCTGTACTGGTCTACAGTCTACACTTTACACTACATAGTGTATGTACACACCATCTACACACTACTAGCGAGCTGTTTTGCTATAATAATATAATATACAGTACATACACACATGCACACACAATAGTACATTTCGTACGAGTTTGCAAGGGCTTGTAATTATTAATCGAGAAGTTTACGGCACGAGCCGAAGGCAAGGGCCGTAACGAGGTTCCTAAAAAAGCCTTTTCGAACGAATATTATTTTTCCGCGAAACCAAAATCGAGCGGCGAAGGTGCTATTTTGAGGTTAGAAGACAGAAAAGTGATTATTGTAATACATGATATAGTTCGATTTGACTAAATCGTTTTTTTCTACTTATTTTATCATTGTTTTCAAAATTGTTACACTCTACGTAATTGTTGTCTTCTTCGTCTAATTTTAATTGTTTTGAATAACGATGCACCCTTTTTTTGTTAATAGTACAGCCTGCTTTGTCTTTACTTTTTCACTGATTTTAAACTAAATAATATTAAAAAAAACATTAACCTTTAATTTTTTCTACATTTAGGTTATGGTTCATTAAACAACTTACACGAATACCAGCTCCAGAAATACTCGTATGTATTCTATTTTTTGTACGTACTCTAATAAGAAAGAGGGAGATAGAAGATGCTCAGCTAGGGTCTAGCTAGCGCC
The DNA here is from genome assembly GCA_030522625.1 of Copidosoma aretas. Classification (NCBI taxonomy): domain Eukaryota; kingdom Metazoa; phylum Arthropoda; class Insecta; order Hymenoptera; family Encyrtidae; genus Copidosoma; species Copidosoma aretas. Next base: position 11,007 of record JAPYYV010005849.1, on the reverse strand, counting down.
CACGTCACGCCCCGTTACACGTGCTACCGACTCCTACATTTGTTCTAACTATGCTGCCTAGCTAGGTTCGAGCCATCTAAGGCTGGAATTATATGGAGCGGGAATAGCGCGGCACGGCCGCGGCATAGCAGCAGCAAAATTTCGGCCAATCAGAGCGTTTGCAGTTTGCAGCCGCGGCAAAGCAGAGTGTGGGCCTAGTTCACATGCAGCACGTCACGGAACGTCACTGCACTTGGGTACGTGAGAGCGAGAGAGAGAACTGAGCCTCGGATCTCTCTCTCTCTTGCTCCCAAGTGTGTAGTGGCAGTGACACGCGTCTTTTTGCTGTGTGTGAACTGGGCCCTCAATTTTTGACGTTGCGCGAGAGCGGAACTGTGGCTCGACGTCTCCCGTCAGCAAGTAAATATAACCTCAGCGTTTTCACAAAATGATATGCTTACATAAAACAAAGCCAATGATGACATAATAAGTACAAATCATCGTACGATATCATGAAGTTGTATCTCTTGGATCTAATTAATAAAAAAATAATCATGATAAGGATAAGTATGTGGGTCAGGCCTGTTTTACAGAAGCCCAAAGGAAAACTCCAAGGTGACAGCAACAATGTAGTACAAACGTTAAGGTTATATTTACTCGCTGACGGGAGATGTCGAGCCACAGTCCCACTCTCGCGCAATATCAAAAATTAAGGTCCCAGTTCACATGCAGCAAAAAGACGCGTGTCACTACCACTACGCACGTCGAAGCAAGAGAGAGAGAGAGATCCGAGGCGCGGTTCCCTATCTCGCTCTTACGTACCCGAGTGCAGTGACGTTCCCGTGACGTGCTGCAAGTGAATTAGGCCCACACTCTGCTTTGCCGCGGCTGCACACTGCAAACGCTCTAATTGGCCGAAATGTTGCTGCTGCTATGCTGTGCCGCGCTATTCCCGCTCCATGTAATCGCAGCCTAACTAGGCAGCCTAGTCAGAGTTTCCGATCGGGTAATCGGTGTATTGCCCAAGTCCTGTCCAGGTAACTACGTATAAACACCAGGACTAACTCGAGCACATCTCCCGTTCACGTTGTCCGTAACATAAGTAGGCCAGTAGAACTAGACAACAGGAGGCCGTTTTCGGACGTTATTCCGTACAGGTAACGACATAGACTACCCTATTTGTTTATGGTTCAGAAATATCGTCCTGATTTGATCACATTTTGGAAGTGTTTAATCATGTCAAAATGACGCTGAATGTGCAAAAATGTAAGAAAATAGTTTTTTGTAATTTACTCCTATCGTACTCTAATTGCAAGTACTGGACTTTATTATTTTGTAAGCGATATAAATCCGGTAAATTTGATCCTGTTGCATCGATTTTGATTAATTATTTATTCAAATAATAGCAAATTGATCTCTAGATTCTTCAAAAATTAAATTTATTTATTATTTCAATAAAAAAGCTCCTACGACCTTGAAACTAGCAAAAAATACGTCTTTTGTCATCCTCTGTACGCCACTAAATTTTCATCAACAAATATTTATTTGTTTACGAAAAATCGTATTTATTTGTAAATAAATTTTTAAATGTTTAATGCAACTAGAGCCGTTTTCCGTCGACAAAAACAGTTCTCACAGGGCTTATTTTTTCTTCAAGACTTGCATTTTACGATACTGCTTTGGAAATAGTCATTTTTTAGTAGTATAACCCTCGAAATGGCATCCGAAAAATGGCCACTTTTCGAAGGTATGTTTTTTTGTAATAACTCATAAATAAATGATGGTAGCGTCATGCGGTCTTGACAGATTAGTAGCAAGTAACAGCCAATATAATTTTTTTTTCAACTAATTCGCGATTTGTTTATTTATAAACATCAACATTCCAGACTGTAGATTTAAGTAGTTCCATACCCATATTTTATTACACAAATATCTGTTACGTCGGAATAGACTTCCAAAAAGTCATACGGTACTTTGAAACTGATATTCGTTTTGCGCAACAGGAGATAACGTGATGACGTTATTCAAGCCAAACTAAATATAAATACTCGATCGACGGACTTCAAATAAGGCGTATTCACTTGTGACGTCATCATGCAAGATGGTGTTAGCCTAGGGTAAAAACTTAAATTTGCATCCAACGTTAAATTAGATTATTAATAGTTATTAAGATGTACCAGCTGATGAAAATGCTTGCAAGAACTTATTTACTTCATGAGCTTTTAAGTAGGCAATTCGTATTTTGCATATTTACCGGATTAACGAAGTTATCGCGTAAGAAAAATTATAGAAAAACAATTTTTTTCTATCCTCCCAAAAGTCTGATCACACTAATATTGAAATATAACAAGTAATGCCTAATAGTGTAGAATAATTTTTTATCTCACTGAAACAAACTGCACAGATGATTAGAATCACGTTGCAAGCAAAAAGTGTGGTTATAGAAAGTCAATATGTATACCTATATACATCGTGCCTCCTCTGATGCATTTTCACAACATAATGTATACAGGCATACAAACTAGCTGGGTTTAACCACACTTTGTGCGTGCAACGTGATTAGAATTTGCGATTAAAATTTGCTCTGCATTGTTAGGCATCGAGTTATATAAAATTTTTAATGTACGTAATTAGACCCTTGTAGGAATAGGAAGAAGAATTTTCTTACATCAACTTTTTGCCCGCGATAAATTCGTTCATTATTTATATTATTCATCAAGCAAATATGCCAAACATTCATTGTCCATTTGATAGCTTGTAAAAAGAAAAAGTTCACCAAGCATTTTTATCATCTGGTACAAATTAATAACTTTTTATTTTCTAATTCAACTTTTGATAAAAATTCAAATTTTTATCACAGGCTATCGCCATTTTGCATGATGACGTCACAAGTGAATAAGCCTTATTGACAGCGTGAAAAAAAAATTGTTGTATCTCTGTTATTTCTCAACCGATTTTCACGTTTTTTTTTTATCTGGGGTAGCTCGTGGATATAACAACAACTAGCTAGATTACGTTTGAAAATTATTCAAACAAATCGTTATAAATATTTTTTTTAATTTTTACAAATTGTTTTTTAATTTTCATTTTTTATTGGTGTGATGATCATTTAGCATGCATTACCTAGAAAATACAAACAAAAAAGGTACGTATTAAATGCATGGATTATACAAATTTTTCTATTGGGTTATGATTCCCCAGTTTTTACATCCAAAGAAAAGTAAAAAGATTAATTACAAATTTCAATTAACACTGTCTATATAACTATACATTTCTGGTCTTTTTGCTGGTTCGTAAAATTCGTCGTGATTACTGACGTTCTGTAGAACTTCATAAATGTCTTACGTATCACAATTTTCATCATCGCAATCGACATTTATTACATCTTCGATAGATCCTAATAATGAAATTAGATGGTCATCGATTTTTTTGTTTTGTGATTGGTTGATTGAGTAGACTGAACAGTGCATGTGATTAGCTGTGGTGAATTTAGAGCGGCAAATTGAAACATCAAATTTAAAAAAATAAAAATTTTGTTAAACTTTTTCAAGTTTTAAAAATTGATTTTAACTTTTAAACTTTTTACAAAGTTACAATTAATACATGTTTAAAGAATTCAGCGCGTGAAGCGTGCCGGTGGATCTCTAGTACCTGTAAAGAGCTATTCTCACAGGTCTTACCATGACATCAAGAACATAGCCTAGAGCACTTTAGACCATGTTTTCGACATCCGCAACAATTAGTCGCACAGTTTCTTCCACAAGAGCATAATATTTTGTTTAAGATGCTTTCAGGGTACATAGGCTCAGTAGTTTGCACAGGATCTAATCCGTATTCGCTTACTTGATAACCGAAGTCTAGAGCATTTAGCGATGTATTACCCAACCACAACTGCAGTTGATAATATACTCGCAAGATGTGTTGGTTGCACGGAGAGAACTTTCATACTGTGATAATATAGGTCTCCCGCGTACTGCGATAGATACAGCAGTGCATACTGCAGTAGGCTCGAGTGTATACTTACTATACACCTTGCCACAGTGAGTTTGCTCACTGACATTTGCCCAGTAACTGATTTGGTATGACACCCGAGCAAACGCAGTATGCGGTGCTGTATACGAACGTAGTACGGAGAGAATTGTACTACCCCAGTATGAGAGTTCTCTCCGTGTGGCTGATGTACACGTTGGAGGCAAGCTTTGAAAAAAGATTTTTTTCTCAATTGTACAGCGCTCATATGGCAGTTGTAATAATCAAGGCGTCGGCGTCTTCAGAGACAATTTGAAATCGAAATTTCCCGCTTATTTGTAATCTATTGTACATTAAATGGATTAGGTGCGCTTTGTTCCTATTCTTCAATAAAAAAATCTTTTTAGATACGATTATTTTTGTATTTTTATCGTTTTTAAATTTTTGACCTGCTAGAAGACCTTTACGGTGCAATTGTTCCGCGCTTTTTGTACTTTCACTGTATCCATGTAAAGTTGGTGTCCATGTATTTAAAGTACTTATCTATAATATCGCTTACAATTTCATTGCGCTGCCACTGCACAACATTAAGTAAAAATCCACCATCGACGACGTATATTTGACTGTTTATAGGCTCACGCACGATTTCGAATAGCTCATAAAAGATTGCTTTATTGGTCTTACGCGTGTGATTTTCACTAAAAATAGATAAAGGGTAAATAATGAGTTCATATTTCAGATATTCTTTCATATCAGACTTACTTTCGAGATTCAATGTTATTAGTTGCAAAACCAATAGAGGATTGATATGCACTTTATCACCATTACTTAACTTTACGCTTGAACAAGAGCATTCTGCAATTCTATTCCAAGTCGTAAAGCTTCGTGACAATTGACTTTGTCATCACAAACGATTCCAAAGAAAATTGACATAACATTATCCGTAAAAAGAAATGGATTACATTCGGTAAAAAAATTTAATAATTTTTGTAAGTCATCTGTATTTCTTGATATTCGAGGTGGTCGTAGATCAACGTGCTGTTCGCTGGTAGTATATAAAATATTACAAAAATTTTCGATTTTATCACAGATTTCGAGTACATTAAAAGTACTTCCGAGCTATCTAGCAGTAACGTTTTCAGTAAAACTACGTTGCAGTAAGCTAGTGATCTTATACTGAGTGATCAGCCAATGCTTACCTTAGATAAACAGATGATTTTGACACAATTCAAACGATCGACTCAAATCATCATTACAAGCATATTATGGAGATTCAAATTAGGTATAGGTAGTAGATTGACGCATCGATGCTAATTAGTCGATGGTTTAAATTGTGTCAAAATCATCTGGTTATCTAAGGTAAGCATTGGCTGATCACTCAGTATAAGATCACTACAGTAAGCCACCCCATACACTTACGCATCTCATTAATCCTTGCTCTATGGTCATAGCTGCCCAATTACCACAGTAAAACTTATTACTCCTGCGTATTGCCAACATACCTAGTTCAGTGTATTTGCTATAAGTATACGAATTCACAGTAGATTGTAATTCATACATATCTTGTAGAAATAAATGACTACTTTTAGCATACAAATAATGTCCACCTGCGTAAAAGTAGGGCAGCATATGTTGCATACTATTTAAATACATATCAAAGTTACCACATCGTTGAGCATCATAAATGTCTTTAGCAACGCCAACCATGGAAATATATTGAAGCCAAAGTTGATCTGTAGGACCTCGCTACCTTGTTGCTTCAAGTTGAGATTCAAGTTAAATTTTAACAACCGCTAGTTGCTCAGTTTTAATAATTTTTCATTCTGTGTATCGTCAGCTTTCATCAAAGATAACATAAACTATTTTCCTTGTCTGTAAAGTATAATGATCCTAAAATAATTTGACACAAAGCCGCCTGAACCAAGATATGCGCTCTAACAAACCTAGTAAATGCATGCCCTGTTGAAGCTTTCTCTGCTTATCCTTTAGCATAAATAATTGAAAAAGCCTGAAGTATCCCAGTGTCTTCCATAATATTGTCTTTTGCACCCAAAAAACTCATGACAGTGTAGAAACCACCGAGTTATACTTTAACATTGCATAAATGGTATGGATCATTTTGCGGATCAACGGAAGCAACGATTTCTCGTGCCTTCCAGAATAAAGGTTGATCAAATTTTACAAAGGTATCTTCTTGTCTGAGTATCTTACTTTTCTCAGCGGCACTTATTAATACAGCAAATATTGTATTGTATTCGGAGGGGGAATTTCGCGAAAACGGAAGAAGAAGAATTTTAGACGTACAAAACCCCGTAATTGTAACGGGGGTGTGCAACTCCATATATCCGTGCCAATTTGGCGTCGCCTCGCAATTGTATTTTGTATACAACCATGCGAAATCTCGCCAATCCATCGAAAATGTTTGCGAAATCGACGGTAATGATTTTACTTTCATGGTTGGCCTAGTCGAATTTTTCATTCTTTCGAAAGTTCAGGACTCCATAAAACGGTAGTTATCCAGCTCTTTTAACGCACCTTTTTTTTTAAATCGCGGAACGGAAGTCAACACATCAATTGCCGAGCCAGGAGTGACGACCGTTATTCCTTCCATTGAATGAAAACTTCTCTTTCCATTAATGGTGTTTGTATTATGGTCACAGTTGTCGTAAATAAACTGTACAAACTAGTTGCATGATAAAGTCACACTTCTAGGATATTTCATCAATTTTTCTTGAAGGAGCTGCGTCTCATCGTATTGAAGCATGCTTGCTATGCATAAAAGTCGATGGACCGAGCAGAACTTCTGATATAAATGATCGTTGTCAAACATTTGAAATAAGTATGTGGCTGATTGTAGTCACTCAATTTTCCCACTTAGTAATAACATCACTTAATGCCACTTATTTATGAGTTTTTACTACAAAATCCAAAGATTTTTTAAATCTTGCTTTAGACGTGGTTCTAAAAAACAGCTCGGGCTGTTGTACTGTTCTGTATCGTATTCGGCAGACCGGATGTCACTTAGAATAATTTTTCCCGCCATATCAACTATACGTAATTTCTCCTCTGTTGGATAAACTTTTCGATCACCATCGATAAAAATGCCTTGTGAATTAACAAACAGTATTGATTTTCTCCAATCTTGATTTTTGTTAATTATAATAACGTCATCTTCAAAAATAACTCTGAATTAAATAAAAGTAAGTCAATGTGAAAATCTTTTCTTTTAATCTTTTATCGTGCACACCCTATACTACAATCAGCACTCCTGCTGTCTGGTAGCATATAGTGACTGAGCATATTACTTAACGCTACCGAGCCTTTCACTCATTCACAAATCCTCCCAAAGGTATTAGAGCCGTTTGCTTTCAGACGAATGCTGAGGGTTCAGCTTGAATACCCGTGACACCCCGAGCACCGATCGATTGGATGCTGACCGGTTGGCCCAGCGACCGAACTCAGCGGTAGCGCTTTCCTATACCCTAGATAGGTAAAGTCACAAAATAAAACATCAGCCCATCCGCTGCTGTGTTAGGGCGATCCACCCACCTCGACGCTATGTTCTGCAACATCCTACTTCTTTCCTTACGGATCCTGTAATCCTGGGCTATTAAACGAAAGCTTAGGCCTGAAACACAACGTCTACGCTTGACGTAACAATGGTTAAGAAATTATTTTGTCGACAACATTATCAATAGTTTGCTGACATTTAATGCTTCTCTTATCGCTACTACCCCCTCTTTTTTCTTTACCCTAAAAAAACATGCATTATCGAAGTCGAATAGTCTAGCAGCATGGAATTTACTTTTTGTATCTGAATGACCCTTAGCCGATTGTTTGTGATCTGAGTCGATCTGCCGACTATCATTATAATGTACAACACAATTTCTGTGCACCCTGGGTAACTTTATTTTATTTATTTTCAAAAAGTTGCTATCAGACCTTTTTTTTACTGGCTGCAATAATTTTCTCACTTGTTGGATTGGATACCACGTATGAGGAGGCATTGTTCATTTTCTCACAGATGACGCAGACATCCGACGACGTAGACGCTTCACCAGGAGTAGTTTTCTCCTCGGTTGGCTCCATCTTCATCGATTAACTGTAATAACATAACATATACAGTAATGACAGTTGCATATATAAGAATCAAATTATTGAAATCCTAAAGCGATATTAAAAATATAGCTTTATTTCATACAGATTAATGAAAATAATACAACTTTGTTGCATAAATAAAACTCTGTACATACATTATTAAGAATTTCAGTAGTACAATAACGTATCGTGAGTTGTGCTATAATTACAAGGAGGTATATATTACGTTAATATAACTGTATTGTATGAATAAAACTGTAATTATGTATTTTTCAGAATTTCAGTTGTACAATAACGTATCGTGAGGTGTGTATGAATTAAAACAAGATATGTAGTACACTAAATGTATATAGAATAGTTACAAGTTATACTTACAGTATTATTGGCAAAAAATCACTTTAGTACACAAGACAACACTGAACAGCCGTTTGCAGAATGGTAAACAATAATATATCTTTGAAATATGTGCACACGTGCTTCTCTAAACGCGTCCTTGAAGTAACCTAAAATATCTCCTGGCTGTACTATGAGTAGCTTGTCCTTAAACCTATACGGCAAACTTTTGACAAATACTATAGAAAAGTAGACAGTCTTAGGGATGTCAGTAAATTGTTTGAGCCTGATTCGTTGAGTATTCATTGAGTACTGGCGAGTTCAATGTAACTCCGTGATAAGCACCCAAAGATTGATGTAGGTACGGCCTTGCCGCAGCGAAGTCCCCTGAATAATAGGCGGGATTTTCGAAATTCGAATATAGGAAGTAAGTCAAATTTAATAAGGTAAAATTATTTTTACAAATGTTTTGAGCAGTTCAGTTCAAACAAGCATGTTACTAATACAAAAATAACAATTTTAATTTTTTTGTAAAAATAAAAAAAAAATTATTAATGACCATTTGTTTAGATAATTTTCCAAATTACCATAGCTAGTTGTTGTTATATCCACGCGCTACCCCAAATTAAAAACATAAAGGTGAATAACGGTTGAAGAATAATACAGATACCACAATTTTTTTTTAGGGCCGTCAATTTGAAGTCAATCGATCGAGTATAAAATTGTAGTCTGGCTTGAATGACGTCATCACGTCATCTCCTGTCGCGCAAAACAAATGTCAGTTACAAAGTACCGTATGAATTTTTGGAAGTCCATTCCGACGTAACAGATATTTGTGTAATAAAATGTAGGTATGGAACTACTTAAGTCTACAGTCTGGAGCGTTGATGTTTATAAATAAACAAATGGTGAATGTGTTCACAAAAATTTTTTTGTCTTCTAGCTGTGCTAGACTCTTTTTTTTGAAATTTGTGTAAAATTACCTGCTACTAATCCGTTAAGACCGCATGACGCTACCATCATTTATTTATGAGTTATTACAAAAAAACATACTCTCGAAAAGTGGCCATTTTTCGGACGCCATTTCAAGGGTCTTAATAGTAAAAAATGACTATTCCAAAAGCAGTATAGTAAAATTTATGTCTTGACGAAAAAATAAGCCCTGGAAGAACTATTTTTTTTGACGGAAAATTTAGAGTTCAATTTGTTATTATTTAAATAAATAATTAATCAAAATCGATGCAATAGGCCTAAAATTTACCGGATTTCTATTGCCTACAAAGTACATAAATTCCAGTACTTGCAATTAAAATACGATAGGAGTAAATAACGAAAAATTCCGTTTTTTTATATTTTTGTACACTATAACGTCATTTTGACATGGTTTGACACCTCCAAAATGGCTTTAATATAAAATAAAATATTGTTTTAAGTTAAAGCTAATACAATAACATTCGTATAATCACTTGAAATTCAAATGCTCTCCTGGCTTATTGGACTCTCCCCCACTACTATATGTATATACGGGGCGTTCTTTGTGAAAAAGACCACCCCCTTTGTCCAAAATTAAGAATAACCAACAAACTTGAACTTTAAATTTTTTTTAGCTTATCACCTGTAGTTTTTATTAAGCTTTGACCTAACTATGACGTAACTATTAAATCTCAACCTAGGCAATGCAGTAGAGAAAATTGAGTTTTCGAAACTTCTCAGCGGTGACAAGCGTGTACAGCAATTAATCCTGAGTGCAATAGGGCAAACAAAAAATTTTACGGAGAATTAGTTTTTAAATAAGGCCCATTTCAAGATTGTTCGTTTTAGGCCTGTTTCGAACGCTTTTTTGGTAGCGCGGGCTGCCGCACAGCGCAAAAGTTACTAGATAATTAACTGCATAGCAACGAGCTAATGATCTATGGGTCGGTAAATTAGCTCGGTAGGGAGCTCGTGCGTGGCCGGGAGATGGCGCTGATACATGCGTTCATGAGCTGGAAAAAGTAATGGAGCGCGAATAGTATGTATTGATGCAGTTATCGTTGGTGTTTATCATATCACTAAAATTAAATAGTTAATTAACGTTGTCGGGTATTAGACAATTAAAGTAGTGGGGCACGCGCGAGTATTTCCGAATAATGACGGAATACTTGCACGTGACTGAAGGTTAAGTGGCTGGTACGCAGTAACTTAAGGTACTTACGGATACATGATTACTTGAGTGTACTTGCAGAAACTTGGAGGTACTTGCGGGTACTTGCGGGTAGTTTCGGGCACTTTAGAATACTTCCGGTCACTTGGGGGTACTTGCGAGTACTTACGGGTACTTGGGGGTACTTGGAGTACTCGTGGGTACTTGCGGATACGTGTGGGTAGTTTTGGGCATGTCTGGGCACTCGGGGGTACTTACGGGCACTTGGGGGTGCTTGTGAGTACATGTGGGTACTTGGGGTACTTGTGGATACTTGCGGATACTTGCGGATGGTTGCGTGCACTTTCGGGCACTTAAGGGGACTTCCAGACACTTGGGGCTACTTACGGGCACTTGGAGGTACTTGCGGGCAATTGGGGGTTCTCACGTGCACTTGGGGGTACTTCCGGGCACTTAAGGATACTTAAGGGGAACTTCCGGGCACT
>JAPYYV010005848.1:0-17986 GCA_030522625.1 Copidosoma aretas | reverse complement strand
CTTCAAAGAATCAGATTTGAAACAAGTTTTCGTCGTTAAAATTTGCTCAAAATTTATAGCTATAAACACCTACTTTATAGCTATAAATGTAGGTCTTTATGGCTACTTTGTACTCTATTATAGCTATGATTGTATGTGATTATAGCTATGAATTTTTGACTGAGTCGACTTTTCATCCAAAAACGCGAGAACCAAGTGGAACAAATATAACTACTGAACCTACCAAAAAGAGCGATAGTACGATGGTAATCAACCGTTTCCATACATCTGCTTTCACGGTACCAATGCAAGGGTACGTTCGATTTATCAGTTTCGTACCCCAATCGTACCCAAATCGTACCTCTCCCGACGCGCCATCTCTCTAAATGTGTTTAGGATCTTATTTTTTAGTATCTCACGAAGATAACTATATTTTTTTTTAGCTGTAACCTTAAGACTCGCTAGCGAATCGATTTTCATCGAAAATAACACTTTTTTAAAGAAAATTTCAAAATTTTGAGGTGAGGTACTACTTTAGTACACTGAATTCGATGAGAAGGAGTATAAATGATCATAGAAAATTCATATAATTATTCATTAGATGGATTTGAAAGTTTTCGTAAAAATCGAATTCGTTTAACAAACGATTCAGCGACAATCGAATTTTTTTCTAGGTTATGTCACCTCATTATCAAATTTTCGCAGTAAATCCTTATTGGTTAGGATCTCACGAAGAGAACCATTTTTTTTTTCGCTGTAACCTCAAAACTTGCTAGCGAATCGATTTTTGTCCCCAGGAACCACTTTTTTCCACACTGAGGGGCGGTGAGGGTTGGTGGAGAAGGTTAATGGAGAATTAAGGAGGGTTAATGGAGAATTTTCCCTTATTTGTGGGGGCCCTGTTTAGAGAGGGGGCTGTGGAAGGGCAGTGGGGAGGTAGTGGGGGTCAGTTGAGGGCTGCAGGGGTGTTATGTGGAATGCCTCAGTAGTCCAGTTCGATCCTACTCGGCCTCGGCATTTCGGCTATACCACTTATAATTAATTCGGAATTTAATCAGTTTATTACGGATTTACCTGCACTCTATCTTTAAGAAAATCTGCTATTCCCAAATCTTTGCTCCCTCATTACCATAAACCTAAATCTGTTATACACAATTAAACTGGTGATCATGACAGTCAGTATTCGGGGTTGACGTTCGAGGCATCGGAGTGAGTTTTTCTGGAGCCCACAGTTATTCCAAAATTAATCAAACAGAAATTAAGAGATGCACCAGTACTTCTAACCCAAATTAAGCAGTATACTGCACTATCCCCAATGGTTAAGAACGGTTCAAAACTACGTTACCTGGTCACAAAACATGTATATTCGCGACCCTTGATGATGAAGTGGTCGATACGGTTGACGCATGCAAATAAAGCTTCGGTCATTCCCGTGAAGGACGGATGGATAATAAGAAAAAGAATGTACAAAGAATAACCCTCCATAGGGATGGAGGATCCAGGTACCCTAAATAAATGTCCATACTTGGTAAGGCAACAAGTAAGATTCAAGCGATACATAGAGAGCCTCAGCAAGTAACGTAGCGAAAAGTTGTAGTCATCAGGGACGATAACCTGTCATCAAACGGATATGACATGGACGTGGCTAGATCTGGCCTGCCAGTGCCCGGAGCTTGCACCTGAAAGTGCATGCTCAGCGTTCTGGACAGCCAGTGCAGCACAACAGTCATTTAAAAGTATAATTAATACGGCCGCCGTATTATATATATATATATATATATATATATATATATATATATTATATTATATACTGTCGGCAGCGTCAACGATCGAGTGGAAAACGTATAGTCCGATCACTCCATCTATCGGTGTATCCTCTACTCCCAATGTTTCGCTCTGTTATTACTGTGAACCTAAATCTATTACTATTTATATAAGTCATTTAAATACTTTTCGATAAAACCATGCGCAAGATTCTATTGATTTTCCAATATTTTAAAGGACACTATAAGTTGGAAAAGGAACCAAACTTTTGGTTTCCCAGGTGTCCCATAGCCCAAAATAGAGCCATTTAAATTTTCAGAATAGGCTTATCTTTAGTCGTTTTTGACTATTTTTGAAAGCCAATTTACTTCAAGAAAATTCATTTATTTTGTTGTAATAAATTCTTTTCTTATGAATTTTTTCAGATTTTTCATATAGAATGATTTTTTCTATAGCTCCAAACGTCAAGGGATCTTTTTTCTATGTTTCGTCTCTATTTAAACATGCGTATCTTCAACCTATTAAAATATTATTCAATTTAGCTAGCGTTATTCTGAAGAGCTTTAAAAAACCAAAATGTTCTGAGTTTTAGCCATTGGAAGATGTCAAAAAAAACGAATAACGAACTTCTTGCAATATTTGAACACGCATAACTTGTTTCTCTTAAACTTAATTTTTATGGAAAATTAAAATGATTTGTCTTAAATATGGAGAAACAAACGTTTAATTTTTGCTCTATGTATCAAACTGCTTTATTAATTTGAAACCTTAATTTTTCATGATTTTTTGCGTTTAAATCAAGCTACATACCAAACGCTTAAAACCTACTCTCAGAACCAATGAATTATTGGTATGTATATTTTACAGTGAAATCGAAAAAAGAGATCAATACCTTTAGTTTTCTGTCTTTAAGAAGTTTGTAGCTGCTCAGGATCAGACACAACAGTGATTTCAAGTTATGAAAAAAAATTCAGATATCCCTGTCGTGAACAGCTTAATTTTATCTTGCAATCTTAACTGTTTACTCGTATTATTCTTATTAATAATTACTTACAGGCTTAATAGAAACGTAAAATTAAAAGTTTTGATTATACTTTAATAATCTGCTGTGGAAAACTATTTTTCTTTTGTTTGGCTACTTATTAAGCAACTTACACAGAGACAACAAGGAAACATTAAAACTGTTTTAATACACGTAAACTATTATTATAATTTCAAAAAGTAAATAAGGTATCCCAAAACCAAGTTGAAATATCTAAATTAAAACAGGTCTAATTAATGAGTTTAAATAAGATATTTAGGATATAAATTATAAAAATTATATCTGAATTAATAAATAGTAAATGTGTTAAGTTTCATTATAGATTTTGCACAATTGTCAGTATTTGTTTTTTAATAAAAGGTCAGTCATTATTTTCGCTCGATCATTAAGTAGGTTCAAAGCACATAACTCTTAATATAATCGCAACTACTTTACTCCAAAGACTATTCAATCTGAAAAAGCCTACACTGCTTAGAAAGATTCATTTTCATGTTTTTATTAAGATGAATAATTTTTACGTATTTAATACTTTTGAAATTAATTTATATGGCCATAATGCTACCAAGTATAATTGAAAAACAGTTATCGATAAACAACTGGAATAATATGGATACTGCTCTATTATTTACTGTACTTTTATAATTGCTGAGTCGTCGACGGACGAGAATAGATCAACTTCTAATGGTTTATCATTGAGTGGTTTAAAAAAAGTGGTTTTTTTGTAGTCTTAATGGTCTTAGTGATGCTAAATCGTTTCAATAATTTTTTCCCTCTTACTCTAACATTTTTCTAATTTCTCAGTGACATAGAAAAACCTGCAAACCATCATTAATATTCTAAAATAATAGGGCTTATTTTCACTTAGAAAAATGTTATCTAACAAATTTTTTCCTGTTGGACTACCTTATTCCTGAAACACTTTTTTCTAGATACGCATACAATTGTTTAGCGTTCAATATAGTAAATCCTTGTACTAATGTTTTTCTAGCATGACCTTTTGTAGCTTTTTCGCCGAGTTATGTACAAAAAAAATCAGACGATTCCACAGCAATTTAAAAGTTATTAGCATTATTAAATACATTAATTAGGCTATTTCTGTAACATAAAAAGGTTTTATTTTTTATTTGCCTCACCTTTAGAACATTTAAATTATAATAATAACAATCGCTATAGCTAGTTTTTCAATTGTGTTGGAGTTCTTAGAAGTAAATTATACGTTCTATCCACGAGAATTCAACTTTTATATGCTTTAGAAAAACTTCTTGATACATG
The DNA here is from genome assembly GCA_030522625.1 of Copidosoma aretas. NCBI lineage: Eukaryota > Metazoa > Arthropoda > Insecta > Hymenoptera > Encyrtidae > Copidosoma > Copidosoma aretas. Next base: position 13,929 of record JAPYYV010005848.1, on the reverse strand, counting down.
TGTACCCAATATGCTTGACGATTTGTACAATCTGTCATCATACAAAAGTTTACTACTTCATTTTCACTTACATGATGAATGTAATGTAATGTAGCAGTGAAAAGAAATGGAAAAAAATGTATTAAAGAATCTTGACATACAAATATAAAATTTTGTTGTGACCTCATGGGTGGCGTGTATGCGAGCTTGGGTGTGATAAGGTAAAGTAGACAGATACAAGCACACCTCCTACCCTGTCGTCACTCTGAGTGTGCCAGCTACAAGTGTGCACGTAGCACCCGAAAGTGTCAGATTACCGCCTAATAGCATCACTGTGCTCGCAGCAGCTATGTTATGACAGTCTTTTACAAAATCTAAAATCATATTGATCCAACCTGCATTCTGACTCATCACGTCTTGATCGGAACAGAGCGTTAACCGATTTTCTTATGAGGGTGGTGAGGCCTACATTTTTACATTTATCTATCTCTTTAGCTCCTATTTCATATCTTATTTCTTCAAATAAGTGGCAGATGGTGTTATTTACCAATTAAGTATTCGTCGTTAAGGAAAAGATAAACGGGAGCTCCCGTGCCATGCACATTGTGCTTGCCGTTTTTTTTCTCCTTTTTCCAGAGAGTTTTCTTTTTCTTATTGATACTTCGAGTTCGCTTCAACGATCAATCAGTCACCCCTGGATGAAAATAGTTGGTGAGATCCATGTGTGCTGGAGTGTCTGTCTATTTAGTGTTCCAATAACATGGACTTGAAGCATACGTACCTAGCTTCAAAAGAACAAGAAAATGCATAGTTAGGGATGTAGACACTGAAGTCCTCGATGAACTTATTTTTCAAATCATAGAGTGCTCAGGCGATTTCAATGTCTTGGAAGTTAAAAAGTTGATGATAAAAAACAAAGAAGCACAAAAGGACAAAATTAAAAAAAAAGTGGATTCCCTGCAAATCTATTGTGATCACCTTTAAAAGACTAAACCTGCCAGCTGAAATCTTTATCCAAGAGGTGCGAACCAAGGTCAACACATATGTTCCAAACGTCTTACAGTGTTATAAGTGCTCGAAATATGGGCATACAACGGAAACGTGTAGAGGCAAACATACTTGCTTCAATTGTAGTAAATCTAAACATGATTGCGAAGAATGCCAATTTGACACACCACGCTGCTAAAATTGTAAACTGGATAAAAACAATAGCCCTGAAAAAAATCATGTAATTATTAGTTATACTTGCCTTCAATACTGGATCCAAAAGTCAATTAACAAAGTCATGGCTTATAACAACCTATTATTTGCTGAAGCAAGGGCTCTCATTGACCCCCCAAAGAAGAGTGGTGTACTGAACACAATCTCCAGGATTAGCTCTAACAGCAAGACCATCGAAAATTTTCCACCCTTGAAACAGAATCAGCCACGTCCAGCTAAGACAGCAAAATATCCGAATGACAACAAGGACATGTACCAATGTACGTTCGTGAGCTTGAACACAATCAACTCTTAAGACAAGGTTATACCTAATGAAGTATCCGATTAGTCACAGTACCGACGAAATCAAAAAGATTTAAGGTCAAGATCAAAATAAAAAATAAAATAAAGAGCAAAATCTAACCCAAGATCTAACAACGGAATATCACCCACTTTATTGGACACCGGGCCTGCGTCGCATAGTTACGTCCAAGGAAATATACGGTCTACGGTTACGTCCTACAGGAAAAATTTACGTGTTACCACTGAAAAACTGTTTAGCAGGATCACTAATGGTGACTTTAAAGAAAGCCTTGATGGTGATACAAAATAGTCTCATTTTCTGTTGCATCTTTAAATTTTATTAATTTTTGTATATTGTATTTCTATTTATTTACATTAAATTAATTAATACATAAGTTAATTTTTTACCAACGAAAGCAATATTTATATTCTAGAGTGAAATGCTAGAAGTCTAAGCTACAAAATAGATTTAGTTCAATATTGTAATTAATATGACATAGTAGCTGTTCTTGAAAGTTTTCTAGATCAAGATAGTGATTACAATCTGAATGGATACAACGTCCTTCAATTTGATATAGTTGAAAATAAAGGAAATGGTACATCGTTATTAAAAAAAAAACATTTTTTATGATAACATAGATGTAAATTTAAACTATTAATCAATTTAAACAGGAGTGGTCGCTATTACCATTAGTGTGGGGTTGATTCATTTGGTCGCTTAGTGTAGAAGTCCTACTCACGTCATAGGCATAACGTTCAACGATTGATGACTAAGACAATTTCGTCGAAAAAATTAAACATCTTGATAATCTTATCATGCTGGGTGATTTCAATGCACATTATCCATGGTGGGGTAGCGACCACGTGGTAATCCATATATGAACTTTATAGCAGAAAATATAGATTTAGAATATTTTGCTCTTTTGAATTACGGTTTCCCTACTCATGTCACTACAAGGAGCAATTCTTGTAGTTTTTCCTGTATCGATTTGACTTTTGCCTCACCTCTGTTAACACCTCTCTCGGAGTGAAATGTGTTGGATTATACATGAGGTAGTAATGACTTTCCTATAGAAACCATTATAAATGCTAGTCTAATAACTTATGATCAAATTGATTATTTATATAACCTCAAAAAAGAAAAGTAGGATCGATTTCATAATAATCTTGATGAAATCAAAGTTATATTTAGTATTCTCAATTATCTGAATTCTAATGTTTGTGATTAATAGAATACTTTTATAAACGTTATTGACAGTTGCATTTTGAATTCTTTACCACAAAGTAATATTCGGGAAAATAGTTTCGTTATATAACACAAAAAAATTGTAGGAAAAATTATAACAATAAATGTAAATGGTAGAATGAGGAATATAAAAGGGCTGTCAGGATTAGTAAAGCTAGTCTCAAATCACTTTAATATCTCTGTACTCTAGAATCGCTTATTGATCCAAAACGAATTTTCGGCAAAAATCAAACTTATACTAAAGACTGAAAAAAAGAGATTTTTTGTACGTTTTTGCGAGAGTGTTAATAAAAACACAAGTATTTGTAATGTCTGGCAGAAAGTCAAAATGTTCAAATAGCATAAATCGGCCATCTTCCCTTTCCAGTAGTACAAAACACTCCGCCCGTGTACAAGAAGTCCTTGACTTCTTATGTACTCCCAATAATCTTGCTATCATCCAAAATATTCCTATTTTCGACCTTATCGACACTTTCAACAATAATCATTTTATGTCACAACCATTTTGCTATGAAGAACTTACATTGGCCTAAAAATCGGCCTGTTACGGGTCAACTCCTGGTTTGGATAAAATAAATTATAAAAGATTAGCCTTTGTACCTGAATGTTACTTAATAATGTTATTGGATATTTTCAATGACTTTTATGACTCGAATCTCTTCCCTGATTTATGGTCAACTTATTATGTATCTTTTATATCAAAAGGTATAGGCAGCAAAGTACGACCTATATCGATGGCTTCTTGTATATTGAAAACCCTAGAACGCATGATTAATTCATAGTTAACCAGGTGGGCCGAAACAAATAATTGTCTTTATCCCACACATAGACATCAGTTCTGGTAAAGCTGTGGGTTGCTCTGAAAATCTGGTCAATATCTTTTTAAGCTCCTCTATTTTTGGTTATGAAGATAACGTAATTGGTTTATACACTGCTTTCGCACGATAAAGGTCAATTATATTTTAAACATTTTTACAAACAAGCACTTAAACCTTGGATTTGTTATTTCAAGAATCTTAATCGAAAAGAAATTGTTCGGGCTTTGACTATTTGGCAAGCTCTCTCAGCTAAAACTCTATCTGTCGAGCTTTAGTATTCAATTTTTTCTCGATATTCCTGGATCACCTCTAGAGAGACGTTTAACAAGTTTTGTACCTGGACTGCAGTACTGGTAGCCTGGTATGTAAAATTCTATCGGTAAAGTATTTATAACCCTGTTCAGAAGACCATGCCCTCTTTGACGATGAATGATTATCACTCTCCAGAGGTTAAATCACAACTGAGCACCAAGGGGTGGGAGCGCTCTATTAATAGCCTCCACGTAGAAGTATAAAAGTACTTCGCAATTTACTCAGACATCAGTCGTTATCCAGCTTTCATACTGTCCAGATATGAAATTTAAAGAGAAAACTCTGAAATTACAAGTTCCGAATTTTGACGCTGTTGTGAAACAGGAAAAGCGCTCACATTAACATGGTGAATTGCTTCCAGATAGCATCTGAGCCGTATTCTGTGGTCCATCCAACTCTGGTAGAAGAAACAGTCTTTTGGCACTAAATGTAAGGTTTGAAAACGTCTATATGTATTTAAAGTCACTTAATCAGCGTAAGTATAAGGTTTTGAAAGAGCTGCTGGAGCCCATAGATGGCGTTTAATACTTCCCATTCAGCGTACATGAAGCGGTAGTATCTTCAGATGATTTACTACTTAATTCCATCATGATTTTTCGTGACATAGCTTGGAAAAAGCAGGAAAATGTAAGAGCATTATACTACATGGCAAGGTACAAAAATGTGGTCTGTTTTCACCTCTGTTAGTCATATGAACAAGTACCAAAACAACTTTTGAGAGTCCACTTTAATCTTCTAGTTCGATTTCGTTAAGATGAGCTCAATTTAAAACATGTATATGATGATCACGTAAACTCTGACATGCCATATAGTTAGTTTATGATCTCTACTCTGTTTGAACGTTGATAAGCATGGATTCGTTGTCATTGACAAGGATAGACCTATGAACAGCGGTCGAGCCCGCAAAGCTATTTACACCTTTCCCATAAATATAGGCCGCACACTGTGCACAGTTCAGTCTACTCTGAGACGCTCAAGGTTCAACGTGTACGAGGTAGAAAAAAATGTGCTTTATTTACTAGTGAAGTCTTAAGAAGCAGGTAAAAATGAATATAAGTTATAAAAATTTGGAAACGATGAGGTGTCAAAAGCTCTCCGTAAGACTTTTAAACGTAATACCAATCCTTTTCAGGAAAACCTTACAGAAACAAAAAAAATGAATTAAACCATACGGTGATTCATAATTATCATGATAAACTATGTATGGAGCCGCTACCTATCAGATAAATGAAAAAAGAATAACACAGCGATGGTGACACAATGTTTAAGTCAGCTGCCAGTCAAAGTGGTGATAATGATGATGATATAAATGTTACCCTTCAAAATCAGGCTGATGATATTTTGACAACGCGTATTTCCAAAAAATTGATGGAAATCAAAAAGATTTATTAGATTTGGTGTATACGATTCGAAAATAGATAGAATGTACAAGTTTGAAAATTCACCAATACACTTTAACAATAATGAAATCAGGTTAAATGAGTTTAAGTAACTTATAAGTGTCAGATTGATGGAGATACTAGTTAAAAAGGCCCCGACACATCTCGCATGACTCAAGATGATTTGGCAAAATACTATGCACTCTTCCAAACTTCAAGTACACATCGAAAGAGATTTAGCAAAAATAAAACTATTTGAACGCATAATAGTATTAAATTCAATAAAATTGTAGCTTCGTTGTTTGATCTTATTGACAGTAAAAAACGGGTATCATTGTTACCTCAGCATGAAATTGCTGGACTAGTGCAACAAATTGATTTTGTGCACTGGAAGGATCCAAATGAGCTGGTAGATCGTTTTTGATTACTCATAACAGAAAGATCAGTAGGAAATTCAAGTCATGATAATGACATAATATCGATTATCAAAGAGTTGCGTAAGACTGGGAGCATGCAAGCGTTCAAGTCAGTATCCAAATGAGCATTGACGTGTTCGGACATAATTAAGATAACACTTAGGCAATAGTCTAGGTCATGCTGGTATTATCCTTTCATTCACTCATCAACCGTGAACGAGAATGGATCGTGAGAAAGAAATTGTAATGGAGAAGCTCCACAAACCAGTTTATCGTAACTATTTACGTCGAAAATACGATATCCAAGGCTCAGATTAAACATGGCAAGCTAATACTGTAGAAATGATTCCTCACGCTACTAAGAACAAAGGTCACAAATATATGCTAACTATAATCGATGTATTTTCAAAGTAAACATGGGCTATACCTATAAAGAGAAAAACTGGCGAAGATGTTACAGCAGCTATAAAGTCCATATTACGAGATATACATACTGAAAATATACATACTGACGGAGAGAAATAGTTCCATAATACAAGTTTTTAAGATTTTATGAAGAGATACAACATAAATTTCTATTCACCATACACTCATCTCAAAGCATCAATATGTTAACGATTCAATCGTACACTGAAAAACTACTTGTGGACAAAGTTCAGTATCCGCGGTAATTACAAGTGGCTTAATATCTTACTGGATTTATTTCCAGCTTACAATACCCTGAAACATCAAACAATTGGTATGAAATCTATTAATGTCACGTGGGCTTACAAAGCTTAAGTTTTGCAAAAATTCAAGATACATAAAAAACAATAAACAGGCCAAAATTCAAAGTTAATCATAAGATGCGTGAAAGTGAAGTTAAAAATGGCTTTCAAAAATGCTATATAGAAAACTGGTCAACAGTATTATTTACAATTTACAAAGTAATAAAAACTAATCTACTTACTGATCGCTTGAACTATAAGGATCAGCAGATCTCTGGCAGCTTTTATGAACAAGAACTTCTGAAATGTAAATATCCAGACATATATCTGGTGGAAAAAGTATTGAAAAAACGCGGTAATATGGTTTATGTTGAATGGTTGCAATTAAATAAATCTCTCAATAGTTGGATTGACAAGTAAAAGATGTAAAAAAGGCAAAAAAAGTGGAGGGGCCCCGTCCAGTGCCTCGTCCTGTGATGAATAAGCTACCATCAACTTCCATCTCCAAGAACTTTCTCTTACTTTTTCTCTTTATATTTACAAATTCGAACATATTATCACCATGGCATACAATAAAAAGTCCATATTTTTGAACTTTTCCTCTTAATTTATTGTATAAATCGTTATTTCTTTCGATTGCTTTTGACTCGCGAGCGGGAATTAAGACTTGGAACTCGTTATCGATCGTGGTGACTACTCCGCATCCAAATCAAGTTTTAACTTCTTTACGCTGCATCAGAATGTATTGTCGTTCCTTCTATAGCTGCCATAACCTCATTGTTGGGAAGAAGTTGTTGGCCATATGGTTTGATGCGGCAAAATCCATTGTTCTGAAAAAAATGATACGGTTAGTATCCTTATACAGCTGCTTACAGTATGTAAAAGCAAAAAAAAATAGTTTTTCTCTTGAATAAATAAATTCTTACTTTTTTGCTTAGAGGTGTTTAGTCCCAAAGAGTAAGTAAGCTCTCTAGCTCGTCAAGCGATAGAATGAGCTCTGCTGGAGAATGCGGCTCTATTTAAAGTTCTTTCCCCACAACCGTTTCCCAAGCTATTTATTCTCCAACCACAACTGTCTTCTCCACTTCTGCTTCCCTTAGAGCTTCCTCTACCTCATTATATAGATTGACAGGCTTATCCACTAGCTAGAGATCTTCGTTATCTAAAGTAATGTAGCCACATGGAAATGTATCTGTGTTGTCTGGGAGAAACTAAAGTTTGTTATTTTGTGGACTAAGAGCTATTTTTCTCTGTTGCTCTGTACATATAATGTCTTGTCTGGATTTAATGTTATTTTGCTGACACATAGATGTAGACTTGTTGAAGAAACAGTTCCAGTAGTCCCCAACGCCAATTTTAGTTTGATAACGTCTGTTTTGATGCCTTTCACCTTCTTTATCAGCTGTTCGTTTTGCAGACAGATACAATACATCTTACTCTGCAGTCTAATGAATTCAGCCTGGATATTGCCACAGCATTCATTCTTCATTAGCCCGATGACTTTCTTATTCACTAAGGGTAGATCAAATCGATTATTCCATGGATAATCTGATGTGTCGAATCTCTTGTTATCTTGCTTCATGGTTTCATAGACATTTTGCCCGGAGATCTCGTATATCAAGCTGTAGATGTCTGTATAGAGCAATTTACACTTGCCAGAATGCTGCCTCATGTATGGATATGGAAAGTCGTACATAAGGGTCTTCGATGTATCGGGTACACTTAAACCAACATAATTTGCTTTCCCCAAACTTTTTTCAGAACATGCAAGCTGAATAGCCGCGAGATTTTCCGCAAAGATTGAGCGACTGTTGAATTCGGGTCGGGCAATGAGTGTTTCTGCTCTATAGCGTTGATCCCACTTATTCAGTGTTGATCATACGTATAAAGAAGAGATTTTAGAACTCATATTACTTTGCTTTCTCTTCTCCGTATTAAGATCTACGTATAGCTTAAGCCATGGACTTTCTCTAAAACGAAGAACTCTATCAACTTTCTTGAGCACAAGCCCATGTGTGATACCCTGCATTAGCACCTTGTAATGTATGACGTAACGCTCTTCATAATACAGAGTCATCATGACTTTTGTTGCTCAGAGTGAGGTGAAACCATATCTTGGGGGCAAACAGGTAAATTCTTGTAACCGTCATGGATAGCTATTGAATACAATAAGTCTACTTCCAGTATATAGCCATAACTGTCATCACCAGTAGCATCACTATCATCTGGTATATCCAGAAAATTGTCTTCCGTGATTTGGTAGACCCAGTGGAAGTCTCCTCTCGGTAATGGCTGCATGATTGCCCATTCATACAAGTCGTTTGCCTTAAAGTATATGATGTATTTATCTTCTTCCTCTGGATTATAATATTCTCCCATGTACTTGTTCTTGGCCGGTTGTTAGCGGTTGCAGCATTAGCTCACTCCTCGTCTGATGCCTTTCTCCACAAACACTGGCATATCTGTGTCAGTGAGCAATTACAATTTGACTTAGGTAAACTTGAGCATGGCATCCCATGCTAGACCAGGCATGGTGTCGTAATATGTAGGATCCAGCTGGTATGCTACCATGTATGTTGAGCGCAAGTTCTGAAAGACGTCTGCCAGCAGCAAAAGATGGGTCTTAAAGTAAAGATCGGAATACTCTCCAACTGATTAGATTTGAAATTTTCTCCAAACATTCGGTGCATGCTCATAGTCTGCATTATAAATTTCACTACCGGTTAGCCTGCTGTGAAAATTATCTTTAGCTGGCAGCTCTCTTTCTTTAAGCCTCTTCAAAAAACTTACATGATCGTAAGGGAATACACCCTTTCTCAGCAAGAGCTTAGTCAACTCCTCACTATATATACGCTGGAATTTACTACTAGTAATATGATACTTGTCTAAATACGATGCTAATTTTTCCAAGGAGAAAGGCATTATTCTATACGAATCGATGAATCTAAAATTGATGTCGTGTCCTTTATATGTTTGATAAGTGTAATATACTTCTCCTTATTTTTGGCAATGAAGTTGACACGCCCCACAAGGTATTTCCTTGTGGCAAACTCTTTGATAATGAAGTGGGAGTCGTAGCCTCTCAGATTGTGAAATACTACTGGTATGAATCTTGAGTTCTGGTAACTTATGTTACAACTTTAATGTAAAGCACCTCTGAGTTTTCCAGTTAAATGACAATGATTTCGTACTTTTTTTTATTTTTGAATGGACCACTATAAACATGACATGCTTTAGAGTGTCTGAATTTATCCTCTTTTGCATGAATTGAGTTCATGGGTTTTGGATTAATTTATGATTCTTCCAGGTTACTTGCAATAACCATTAGTTCTCGAATGAACTACTTTGCGGGAGTTTCCGTATCATTTCTCTAGATGATGTCAGGGACTATTTCTTTACAGTTTAAATTTTGAAATTTGAAAACAATATTTTGTTGAATTGGTAACTTTATCCTACACTTGTTAATGTTAATACGACTAAGGTCATCCATTTTCAGCTTACCTTTGCTATATAAAAAAAAACACACATCTATCGCAAACCCAACATTTCCACTTTTTCTTGCTTCTGATCTGTCACAAACCTTGACAGATTTTTAATCTATATACAATAGTTTCTTAGTTCTGGAACATCTTCATCCTCTCCTTCTTCATTATCTTCATTGATGTAAGAATTCTGCACAAGAAGCACGTTTACATGACTGTCTTTCTTCATGGAAGTATTCGGACATGGTGAGACTGTATGTTTTTCACTAAATTGCTCTACATGTATACATTTATCGAAACAGGATTTTGTTTCTTGAATTTTCTGATTTGTTTCAGAGGAACTGTTAAGTTTATTACATTAAATTTTAATTTTTTTTCACATGCTACATAATGACCCTCTACTACCTTCTATTCACGGGAAGTAAAGCAGATAAAATGCCCACATGAAACACTTACCATCACTATTTTGCACATGTACAAAAGCTTTTTTTTCTGAATAACACGTAGTAATTTAATGAATAAATTTCCTTTAATTGGATTATGATTATCAATATTAACCGTTAAACTGATTATCTGCTGTAGAGTCCCACCAGGGTTTTTCTCTTCAAACTCTTCGGTTTGATGTGTTATAGACTGTTTTATGTTTAATCATCATCTATGTTTGTTAAACGCAATACTTTAGCATTTTCGGTGTTGAAATGTTTCTGATTAACGACTACAGCATCATTCTTTTGTATCATGTATAGTGTAGCAAGCTCAAAATTTATTTAAGAACATTATGTTGTTCTAGAGCACTTTTAACTTTAGATATAATGATAACTTTAGCATTGTCTAAGAAAGAAGCAATGTTCATATAACCACGGTTGATCATCAAATCTATTACTATACAATTCTGAAACCTGATGGTAAATCGTTCCACTGTTCACTAGGATTGTCTACACTGTTCGATGCACTAGAATCATCTGCACTAAAACTATTTTACACACAAGGATCATCTGCACTATTAGTGTTGTGCCCAAAATGATCATCTGCACTGTTTTGTACACTGCTCTGCAGCTGTAGAAGATCTTGTTGCCAATCTCCTCTAGCCTTGCTTTATAAACCGTTTAACTTATCTAGATGGCACAGCAAATTAGCCTAGACGGACTGGAAAATGATGCTGATAATAGAACATTCTTTTTGAGAGCTTCGATCGCCTCATTGGTTAACTCTTACCATACCCGTGGATCATCGTCTTCCACGTCGGCAATCTGCCTAAATGTGTTTTGCAGCAAATCTGTGGTATCCTTAAAATACTTAATGTTTATGATGTCTGATCTGTGAAACAAAAAGATGTATTAGAGAGAGAAGATGGTTGCGGTAGAAAACCTTCAAACATATCCATAAAACAACAGTAGATATAGAGAGAAAGATGATGGTGAGGGAAACCCCGATCCATCCTTGAAACTTTTACTCCATAGAACAAAATAATATAGGTTAGAAAGATGATGATGGTGGCGGTGGGAGAACCTCCAACCATCCTCCAATCTTTTTCTCCATGAAACGAAAGAATATATTAAAGAGAAGATGGTGGTGATGGGAAAACATTTAACAATCCTTTAAACTTCTCTCTTTTCAAAAACGATGGCTATAAAAAAGAGAAGATAGTAGTGGTAGTGGTACTTGCAACCGTTTATCAAACATTTTTCATTATTTTATTTCCAAATGGAAAAACCCTGGTATACATATCTTGTGAGCTAAAAAATACGTTAATGACAAATTAATAGAGCTCTGCCTTCTACTTTACTTCTCAGGACAATTACAGTGACAATCAATGGATAGTGCTAATAGCTCTGTTCTCAGTGAGATCGTTTGACTTAATGGCCTTTTTCACGTTTTTCTTAACCCTTTACACTCACAGCTTATCCCCACTCTCTAAAATGTAGAAACCGGAAGAAGTGCGGGTTTGGGGTGGATATAAGGAGCTGATAAAGCTAAGAAGCTCAATTTTCTGAAAAAAGCAATGGGGAATTCAAAACCTCGTATCCCATTTTGCGTAGTCCAACCATCATGCCTTGACTGCCGCATAGAGATTTTTTGTATTTTTTTAAAATCATTAAATTTAATTACAAATCACAAAATATTCAAATTCTTACACTTTTGAGGGGATTTTGCTTGCAATGGACGCCACCACTTCTTCGGATTTTCTAGTTCCTCTGTCACCTTGTCTTCTACATCCACCACTTTTTCTTTACTCTCTGCAACTCCCATTACATCAAAATCCTCTTCCTCCATGTTTCCTCCATTTCCTGCTTCATGGAGAATGAAATAGAAGACATCAAGCTATGATCAAAGTAGATGTACCCCAAAGTCATACTCCTTCTCTCCATCTTCTTCCTTCTCACAAAAAGGAGACTCTTTGGGAGAAGAAGGCTCCTCGGGAGGTGTGAATGTTGCTGGTGGTGGTGGTGTTGATGATCGTAGTGGTGGTAGGAATACTTTTTGAACAAAATTGGATATTAAAAATCCTCCCCCCAAAAATGAATCCGCCTCTCCTAGTCCTCCAGATTTAGGAAGAAAGGTTGACTCTTCTCGAATGACATATTTAAAAATGCACCATCATCGGGTAGAAGTTTCCATTTCCCTCCATTACTCTTAAATAATAAAATTATCATTAGGAGGACGTGGAAGGGAAAGGTTATGTTGAGAGGCACTTGAAAGCCAATTCACCGTTACATACTTTTCTCCTCTCTTACTGAATGGAATTGCATCAAATTTTGGAATTGGTCTCAAAATTAATAGAGAAAGGGCACTTGGCTCTTATTTTTGCCCAAAACACTTAAAAATAAAATAATTTTTAGTTCATACAATACTTTTATGTGGCACGGCAGCAGTGAGTTTGAATTTTTGTATTGTTTGTGAAAAATTATCAGAGATGGCAAAAAAATAAGTTGAGCGCCCTAGTGTGATATCTTTATAGCATATTTCAAACATTTCCGTTCAATTTTATTAGGTAAATTTTTTTAAAGTTTGCAACGGATGATGCCACAATAATCGATTTTTTCCTCAATCCAGATGTCAGATTAGTAGGTATAAGGCTAGGTATAGGCCTGCATGTATATATGCATGCATAAAGTAGCTGACAACATGCACGTTACGCAGGTCACGCTTGTCACGCATTTGTCTGCAGCAGTAGTGCAATGATGCATTGCATTTATTTATTATAGTTTTTCATATTTCTTATCAGTGTACTTATTGTTAGTTATCGCTTAGTATGTATTACGACTAGTATAGTTATCCGTGGGAGTGTATAGAGAAGCAGCGTCTTGTAATGCATGATCTGTGAAGTGTATATCCAATTGGAGATGATAAAAGGTATTATAGTGCTGTTATAAAATTTCAGTATATTATACCTTCATAAAAAAAAGCGTTGAAATATCGGTGAGTTTTTTTAATGTTCATATTGCAAGAAGGATTAAACTATTGCTAGTATTCAAAGCTAAAGTGCAGACAGAAACTGTAGATCTTCTTTGGTGCAGAGGTAGGTGAGCTGGACAATCAGAGACGGCTTGAAAAGGAGAGTAGACTGCATATATATGTGGTTTTATCTAAGTTCTCTCATGTTAGTATATCGCTGGTTGATGACATGGAGAATCTCTCATCAAATCAACGTCTCTATGCGATTCTATTGATTGCTGTAAAATTGAAATCTGGAAAATAAAGCTTGACAAAAAGGTAGTTTATTTAGTTTGAAATCAGTTGATACCATTTTAATAAAAAAAAGTACTTTGCAAACGTTTTGTAGCAAGAAAAATTGAATGCTTGGAGTGGTGAAGGATTCTATAGTCAGCCCATCGAAGTGTGATTTTCTCATCGTAGCTCTGATTGAGAAGTACAATAACACATCCAGCTTCTGATGTCATCAAAGGTTCTTCAGATTTTAAAGTTGACAAACCACAGTGGTCAACATATCTACTGTGTCAACTATATTTCAACTGGAGTGATGCACTACGAGTACCTGCTCTGCACCAGTGTATCCAGCAATTGACTTTGGTGCTGAACTTAATTTGCAGTCAATAATGGCATTAAAGATTCTGAAGACTCAGAA
>JAPYYV010005847.1:0-16136 GCA_030522625.1 Copidosoma aretas | reverse complement strand
AAGTATTAAATGCACTCGATAGGAGTACCAAAAATTCGACGATCTATTCACACGAGCTGTTTCATCGATCGAAAAGTACTTTATTCAAAAACTCTGTCAGTTCTGAAACCATAAGAAGTCACTACTTGGCTGTATATTTTTCTTTCAAAAAGTCGATTTTTTTAAAGACTATAGTTGCAACAAGTGCCATTTCTGCGGAAAAACCATAATAGTCAAAGGTAAAGAAATAGGAGAGCTTTAAAGACGAAATGTCAGTTCTGTAACCGTCATTTCCGTAACCGCACTATCTTCAATAAATCGGAAAATATGGTTAAACGCTTTTTTCGTGCTCTGCACTAAGTTAGGGTGTTTTTATGTTGTGAGACAGTATGCCTGATGCAATCCAACCATACGAGTCTAGTCCGGCGCTTGTGATGTACTTAAATGTGTTTCGCAATAGCGAATTACCGAAATTGTCAGTGCAGAATGAGATTATTATAACTAAAAAATCTTTTTTCGTATACCTAATTTGTATCTTGACATTTTTCTCTAAAATGAACTAATTTCGAGTAAAAAATTCGCAAAGTTTGAAAACTTGGATAAATACGTATATTTTTTCAAACTTTTAGTATTTTTTACTCAAAAACTATTGATTTGAGAGAAAAATGTCCAATAATGTTTTATCTCTATTTTTGCCATAAGAATACGAAAAAAAGGCATTTTTTAAGTGACTTGGTGTAAGGCTAGTCACTAAAACAGTACCTGTGATAATTGCGGATTGAAAATTATTTAGCATCCATTTTCGATCATGCAATGATAATAAATAACGCAGAATATTAAAAAAAAATAAACTTTCGAAAATCAAAAATTTTGGATGCGAATAGTGCAAGTTTCGCCGGAATGACCCATATACATATATACATCGGCTCAAGCACTGGATAAGCTCACCGCTCAGCACCTACCGCGTGGCTTTGTGTAAGTAAAGGGGGAAAACTTTTCAGACCATTTACTTCTCTATCTCTCTCTCTCTCTTTGTGACAGTTATGTATTGAAAGCCATACAAACAGCTACCGTGGAAAAGTATCAAATTTCATTAAACATTTACGTATAAACATTCGTCGAACTGTGCGTCAATTTAAGGTGATTTGATACATTTGCACTACTCTGTATTTTATTTTTATCGTTGTTTAAGTGACTCGTCATCTTTGTAGCATTTAGTTTGCTTTTTTTTTTTCTTTTTTTTTCCGTTTTTTTTTTTTTTTTTTTTTTTTTTTTTTACTTAATGATTCAACTTTATTTATCAGTAAGTCGTGCGTAGCCGTAAGAGTGACATATGACGTTTGCGATGAATCTTCATTTGCCTTTCACAGGTTTGCAAGTCTTGGTGTTATTCTTTGTCCCTACACCATGTATGATGGTTCGTCGAATCGTAGTTCCTAAAAGTGTTATTTCAGTGTCACGTGATCCTAATAATTCATGTATAGTATTATAATTAAACTTTTAATTGTTGGTATGATATAGTCGGATGCCTTCAACTTTAGCTACGTATTCCTTACTACCAACTGATTTTTTACACTCGTACGCGTAAAAATTTGAACCGCCGCACAGTGTGTCTTTTTGGCTTTTTCTAGTTCAAAATAGATAGCTCCTGTCAGAAAAATGATATTGCAATGATTCATTTTGAAAAATGAAGTCGATGAGTTCTAGAATATAGGAAAACTATAGGGAAAGCTAAAATTTTTTTTTTTCAGGTTAGAAAACTCCAAGGAAACAGAAATTTTCAAAAATTGTTGATTCAACGATATAATTTATAATGAAATGAATGAATTAGTAGGTGTTGCAGTAAATTTTTAATTTTGTATCTTTTCATGATAATTATTTTGATATAACTTGACGATTTTAAGTCTATTGATGCAGATATAACCTCAAAAAATAGCGATTCATGCTGTTATTGTCGTAATCTAATAGCAGATTAAAATAACGACTAGAAAATATTTGTGAAAATTATAACTGAAGTCTAAACCAAATTTTACTACTATCAATGAAAGATAACAGTTAAAAGCCAACATAACATCAAAAAATATTAAAGTATGTAATTTTTTTGGTTTCTGCGCTAAGCAACATATAAGATCGTAATTATAACTTCCGACGATCGGTATCGTGCTCATTCTTTTTTAATGGTACGGATTATGAGTTCCAGAATATTAAAACTATACAAAAGATCTAAAAAAATTTTTGAAGGTTAGAAAACTCAAGAAAAAAAAATTTACAAGATTGTTTATTTAACATAATAATTTACAATACAATAAATAAGTTAGTACGTGCCTCAAAGTAATTTCCAATATATGTCTTCCAATCATGATTATTAAAATATTACTCAATATGTTAGAGTCCACACTTGCAGACATAACCTAAAAAAATAGCGATTTATGCTGTTATCGTCGTAATCTAATAGCAGATTAAAATAACGACTAGAAAATATTTGTGAAAATTGTAACTGGAATCTAAACCAAATGTTACTACTATTAATAAAAGATAACAGTTAAAAGCCAACATAACCTCAAAAAATAATAAAGTATGTCATTTTTTGGTTTCTGCGCCGAGCAACATATAATTTCGTAATTATAACTTCCGACAATCGGTATCGTGCTCATTTTTTTTTAAAGGTACGGATTATGAGTTCTAGAATATTGAAAACTATACAAAAGATCTAAAAAAAATGTTTAAGGTTATAAAACTCAAGAAAAAATATTTTTCAATATTGTTTATTTAACATAAGAATTTACTATACAATAAATAAATTAGTACGTGCCTCAAAGTAATTTCCAATATATGTCTTTCAAAGAGGATTATTGAAATATTACTTAACATGTTAGAGTCCACACTTGCAGACATAACCTCAAAAAATATCGACGTATGTTGTTATTGTCATTTTAATTCCATAGTAGAACGAAAGTCGGCATTTGCAATAATATGAAACAGTAATGAAACTAACACAAAGTACAATTATGAATCGCTAACACTAAAAAGCCAACATAACCCTAAAAAATATCGAAATATCTAATTTTTTTTGGTTTTTGCCTACAAACTCGAAGCAATTTCCAGTTCTGTTATTATTTCTGTCGGAAGGTGCAAATGAAAGAGCGCATTGTTTGCACAGACTACACATAACAAGGCATGCAAGACAGTCAAGCAGAACAGATTGATTGACTGATGTATCCAATAGAAGTATGTATATGTCAGATCCTTTACTGTCTTTCAAAAATATAAGTGATAGAAAAAAAGGTAAGTATGAAAAGAAAATAGTAACCGATGAAATGGAACAGTATTTACACAACCAGTAGCATGATTATGCAACAGAGTCAAGTGGTATATTTGTAGAGCAAGTAGTAATAAAAAAGTGTAGTACATAATTAGAAGTTATTATGTTGTTTAGGGCACAAACAAAGAAAATTCAATATTTCAAATATTATATTCAGGTTATGTTCGCTTTTTATCGTTACAGTTTAGTATATGTAGATTGTCTTAGTTTCAATAAAAGTTAATATCATCACAAATAACGACTTCTGATCTGCTATGGAATCAAAACAACAATGAAAGTATATAAGTCACTACTTTTAAGGTTATGTCTGTAAATATGGACTTAAAAATGTGAAATATCATTAAAATAATCATTGTGAAATGACACATATTTAAAAACACACTAAAGCACTTAATTATTCATTTATTTTGATCTACATTCTTTCGTCAAATCGACAATTACAAAAAAAATAGATATTATTGAGCTTACTAACCTGCAAATGATTATTTTAGATATCTTCTATAAATTATATTTTATTTTACAACAGATAAGCTGTGTTTTCAGAAAAGAATAATAACGATACCATTTTCCTGCCGAATGTTTCATTCACAAAGCTTCATGGTTTGTACGGCAGAAACCAAAAAACTTAGATATTTCGATATTTTTTAGGGTTATGTCAGGTTTTTAGTATTAGCGATTCTTAACTGTACTTTGTGTTGGTTTCATTACTAATTTATATTATTGCAAATGCCGAATTTCTTTATATTATGGAATTAAAATGACAATAACAACATAAGTCAATATTTTTTGAGGTTATGTCTGCAAGTGTGGACTCTAACATGTTGAGTAATATTTTAATAATCATGATTGGAAGACATATATTGGGAATTACTTTGAGGCACGTACTAATTTATTTATTGTATTGTAAATTCTTATGTTAAATAAACAATCTTGTAAATTTTTTTTTCTTAAGTTTTCTAACCTTAAAAAATTTTTTTAGATCTTTTGTATAGTTTTCAACATTCTAGAAATCATAATCCGTACCTTTCAAAAAAAATGAGCACGATACCGATTGTCGGAAGTTATAATTACAAACTTATATGTTGTTTGGCGCAGAAGCCAAAAAAATGACATACTTTAATATTTTTTGAGGTTATGTTGGCTTTGACTGTTATCTTTCATCAATAGTAGTAAAATTTAGTTTAGACTCCAGTTATAATTTTCACAAACATTTTCTAGCTGTTATTTCAATCTGCTATTAGATTACGACAATAACAGCATGAATCGCTATTTTTCGAGGTTATGTCTGCGAGAATAGACTTAAAATCGTCAAGTTACATCAAAATAATTATCATTAAAAGACACAAAATTAAAAACTCACTGCAACACCTACTAATTCATTCATTTCAGTATAAATTATATCGTTAAATCAACAATTATTGAAAAATTCTGTTTCCTTTGAGTTTTCTAACCTGAAAAAAAATAATTTTAGCTTTTCCTATAGTTTTCCTATATTCTAGAACTCATCGACTTTATTTTTCAAAAAGAATCATTGCAATATCATTTTTCTGATAGGAGCTATCTATTTTGAACGAGAAAAAGCCAAAAAGACACACTGTGCGCCGGAGAGGAAAGACGTTATGTATGTACCCACACTTTTGCTAGCCAACTTGTCTGTAATATCACCTAACGTTGTACCAACAGGTAAGTCATTATTTTCGTCTGTACTGACGTAAAAGACTGAATCTGTGTCGTAGTAGAGGGCTTGCGGTCCTAATACGTGCAGATAATCAAACAATTGTGATTGTGCCTGCGCTTTGACGAAGGAAGCTATCACAAAGTTTGTAATTGTAGATGGTGCCACAGATTCTCTCTTGTAATTATAATTAACATACAAGGTTTCGTCATTAACGGGTAAAATACCATTAAAATCGACATCGGAACTGGTAAGTTGTTCCATTAAACGCTCGGGTACTGTAACCACTTCTGTCTTTGTTAGCTTTTCTCGTAGACCAAATTTTCTCCAAAGAGAGTTGAGGCATAGTTTTGCAACCGTTCTTAACACAGCGTTTAAATTGTCTGCACATTTGGTAGCAGAGCTGAAAGTTACCATCGTTTTCAAAAAACAAATTCACTGCTAATCTTGGTCGTTTTTCAAAACCGTTGTGACGTCATCAGCTTACACCAGCCGCAGAGACAACGCTTGCACACGTCATGAAGCGAAAGAAAGAGGTAGAAACAACTTGGATACGACGCAAGAGCTATCGCCATGTCCGTTTTGTGTGTCTTCACATCGGCTACCAAGCTTCTCCCTTCATCACCGCTTCTTCATCGCTTTGTTAAGCTCGTAGCTGGCAGGCCTGGGAGCATCGGCGATTGGACGAGACCGACTGCTCGGGGGGAGAGGTGAAAGGGACGGTTAGCCTACCTTTGTTTTTATTTGTTGTTGGTCTCAACTCAAGTTCAAGTGTGTTAACTCCCTATTACTTACGTGTCACATTACATTTTGCTTGTTGTTACCGCGTATATTTCAACATGGATGAGATTCTAAAATCGCAGCTAAGCTGACACAAGAAAATCATGAACTTCTATATTAATTCAACCGAGAAAGTGGGTGTGGAAGCGCAAACGGTGGAACATTTGAATACGCGACTCGAGTTGTTGGAACGATATTGGAAAACGTTCGAAGAACGGTATATTTTATTAGCTTTCGAAGAGCAACTGGCAAACAAGCCTTATTTTAGTCAAGATTATTATACTTTTGCCGAGGTTGAGTATTCGAGCGCGCGAGCCAGACTATTTGGCAAGTTGGCGAAGCTCAACCCGTGTCCTCCGCAGGAAGACCCACCGGCACCACAGTCTATTGTGCAAAATTTTAATGTAACTGCTTCGAGATTAACCCTTCTAAGTTTATCTCTATAATGGGAGAGCTTCAAACAGCGTTTTGCTCGTTGATAAAAAAAAGCCGAAACCCCTCGCGTTGAAAAATTGGAACATTTGCTCAATGCTGTTCAAGGTCAAGCAGCACAACGTTTAAAGGGTCTTGACGTGATCGAAACGAACTTTGATGTAGCGTGGGAGAAGCTTATCCGGCGATATGACACTCCGCGAATCCAGCTCTTCAACACGCTCGAAAATTTTGTGTAGCTACTGTCGGTCAGAGCTCGCAGTGTTTAGGATTTGAATGAGATAATAGATCAAACTAAGGAAGCTGCTCCCGCACTCCGTGATCTAAACTGCCCTGTTGATCACTATAGCCAATAATGCACAGACGGTCGAATCGACAGATGCGAAGCCCATCCCCTGGTACGACCTTTGTAAA
This sequence comes from Copidosoma aretas, assembly GCA_030522625.1. Lineage (NCBI taxonomy): Eukaryota > Metazoa > Arthropoda > Insecta > Hymenoptera > Encyrtidae > Copidosoma > Copidosoma aretas. The sequence goes on along the minus strand of JAPYYV010005847.1, from coordinate 9,534 downwards.
GGTGATTATTGGCTAAATCCTTGCGGTCAGTTTGGATCTAAGACACCTCATGAACGCTTAGAATTTTGCAAAAGAGCAAAACTTTGTCTCAATCGTTTGAGAAAAGATCATTTCACAGCTAAATGTGTCTCAAATTATCGGTGCTTTAAGAGACAAGCAGCTCATCATACCAAGCTTCATCTTGACGATAATTTGTAAAGTAAGACTTCGAGCCATCGCGGTCCCCCTAAGTCCGCTGATAACGCAGCGCAGACCGTCAGCACCACTGTTACTTCTGCTAATTCTATCGATAAAGTTGCGTCGCATAGTGTTTCAGTCGGGGCTACCGTTCTTTTAGCTACAGCTCGCATTCTGATTGCAAATGCGGCTGGTAACTCTCTTAAGTTCCGAGCTTTGATTGACCCTGGTGCGGAAATATGCTTCATTTTAAAGCGCACGGCGCAGTACCTTTAGCTTGACTTTGAAAAAACTTCTATCTCGGTAATTGGGGTCGGTGCTGAGAAGTCTTTGACATGCAATACTATCGCCGACAGAATTTTAAAAACGAGAAAGGAACAAGGGTTTGCAATGGGTTTTTAATGAACTTACGCGGTGTTTGCAAAAGCAAATAATCGTCCCAGGTCAGTGGCCGTATCTTAATGGCTTGGAACTCGCTGACCCAAACTTTACTTACCCCGCGAAGGTTGCCTGTATCTATGCTGATTGGCAGCGAATTCTCTGGCGAAGATACAGCAATCAGCCACCCAATGACTGCAGGTGCATTACGGTAACTTACGGCACTGCCTCGGCTCTATATCTCGCCCTTTGTGTGATGAAGCAGCTCGCAATTAACGGAGCTGTGGACTTCCTAGAAGCCGCTGCAGTCCTGAAAAACACCCTGTATGTTGATGACCTCTTGGCTAAAGCAAATACAATCGAAGAGGTGCTTCGTCGACGACAGCAACTACTTGCGCTGCTGGGAACTGCGGGGATGGCCCTTGGTAAATGGGCAGCAAATCAACCTTAGTTGCTAGCAAATTTGAATTCAACACCTACGAACGAGGTGGAGGTAAAACCAGACGAGGTAGTATCTACTCTTGGTCTCAGGTGGCTTCCTCAGAAAGACGCCTTTACGTTCTCAGTCAAAGAAACTCAGCAATCGCGCAAAGTGTCAAAATGCTTTTTTTTCTGAGACCGCACGTTCGTATGACCCTCTAGATTGGCTTGCTCCCGTCATCGTCGTTGCCAAGGTCATCATCCAGTACTTGTAGCTCGATAATTCTGACTGGGATGATACTCCATCGCAGCCTCTGCAAGCTTGCTGGTTGCATTTCCGAGACAGCCTTGCAGATATTTCACTCGTTTGAATTCCGCGGTGGCTCAACACTTTGGAGGAGAACAATTGGCAACTGCACGGATTTGCCGACACTTCTCAAAGAACTTATGCTGCTGCCATTTACGCGGTCGTGCTCAGCCATACGCCCATGCTGCTTATGTTAAAAACTAAGATTGCACCTACCAAAGTACAGTCCCTGCCAAGGTTCGAACTGTGCACTGTAATACTGCTGGATCGTCTGGCATTACATTTTATTGATTCATCGTTACGGATACCGACAGCGATTCACTGCTGGTCAGATTCACAGATCGTGTTAGAGTGGCAAAAGAGTCACTCGTCCAAATGGCAAACTTTTATTGTAAATCGCACCAGCGAGATCCTGACACGGACTCCACCAGCTTCTTGGAGGCGCGTGAGATCTGCCGACAACGTAGCTGATTACGCGACACGAGGTCTCAGTGCCACTGACCTCACTGTTCATCAGCTCTGGTAGCATGGACCCGCTTGGCTTTCGAAACCGGAGTCAGACTGGCCATCGCTTACATCTTCCAGGACTCAGGTTGACGAGGAGACTTACGCTCTTGTCACACTAGAAGAAAGGACTGACGACGACACATCAGCAGGAGGCTGCAGCTGCTTACCTACGCTGCAAAATTTTTCTCATTTTAACAAGATTATCCGTATCTTGGCTTACTGCAGTCGCTGGCAACAAAATCCAATCGCTGAGCCGCGACAAAGATTGGGCTCTTGCGCAAATTCTTGGTTTCAGGGCCATTCAAGGGCAGCATTATGAGGAGAAGCGCAAGCAGCTGCTTGCTAACAAGCCGCTCTCCAAGCGTAGCCACTTGTCTTAATCCATGAATCTGCGAGAAATGCTTTATTCGAGTTGGACGGCGACTGCACTATGAACCAATATCATACAATGAGAGGCATCCGATTATACTGCCTGGCAGGTGCATGTTTGTAAAACGTCTCTTCGAGGGGGTGCACATGTTGACACTTGATGGTGGTGCACAACATATGTTGTCGCACATGTATCGCTACATATATCGATCACCAGAGGTCCTGCTGTTTATAACAACAAAAAAATCCAAATAACTCAGCTAACATAATTGAATTTTGTTGTTTCGATTTCAAATTTTGATATTTTATTTAGTATACTATTGATTATTTTATTTTCACGCATTGTAGAGCTTTGAAGATGCGCTAAATATCCTATGGATAGCTTTCTACTCGCTAATAGGCTTTCTTATCACACTTAAGATAAATTTTTGACACGTTGCGTCGAAGTGGGCGATATGTTCACTTAAAAGGGAAGAAATTAGGCAAGCTTCTTTGTATTGTGGCTATTTTCCCTTATTCTATAGAGAAGACGAGCTGCGTAAGAGGTAGGAACTTTCGCACGGACACATGGAGCGTAATTGACGCTCTCGTGTCTGTCTTCGAGAGCCCCCTCCTGTGTATAATTGCGGTCTTTAATTTTCGTCGCTCATGCGTAGGGCTCGACCACAGCTCTCACTCTCTTGCTTGTCAGCTTTGGCAGAAGGTAGACGCTCGCGTGCAGCCGTCTTCCCTACGTTTTCTGTTCTGTTGGCACTTTCCAACGTTCGAAGTTCTAGTAGCACTGAAGTGGTGCTGGTCGAATTGGTCTATCAAAGAAGCTCGTCTCTCGCTGGAGTCACGTAAGGTGTTCGATATTTTGAGTTGAAGTCCTTTTTGATCGAGGCAGTTTTCAAGTTACAATTCTTAATTTACTATGGTGATTCGAGTTTTCATTGGTATATTGAATTGAATATTATCTTTGGTAAATATATATTTTGAAAAGAAATAGAAAAATAGTGTTTCTATCTGTGTTTTGACTCATTATTGTTTGTCTCTGCAAGCTAGCAGTAAATAGTCTCGATTCAAGAGAAAATAATTTTCACAAAATAAGAATTTCGACTGCCAGAAGTTCAAAATAAAACCTGGGCATTTCAATTCGAGGCTTTAGAATTTTGTCGAGCCATGAGAAATGCTCAGTACATAAACACTTGTGGTAGCAGAGCTAGGGGTTACGGTGACACCAATTGACATACAAGGTTTCGTCATTAATGGGTAAAATACCGCTAATATCGACATGGAAACTGGTAAGTAATTCCATTAAACGCTTAGATACTGTAACCACTCCTGTCTTTGTAAGATTTTGACGTAGACCACATTTTCACCAAAGAGAGTTGAGATATAGTCTTGCAGCCATTCTTAATCCAGCGTTAAAATTTATATCGTCCTTATTCAATGTTATCCCTCTGATTTGTTCTTATTCGTTAATATATTAGTACTAATCTTCACTCGTACTGCACTTGGGTAGATAACCCGATGCTGCACTTTTTTGCGCAAAAAATCCATTGATGTGATGTGCAATCAGACGACCTTAACCGTTTTCTAGGTCGTACTGTGTCATCTCATACTGCTAAATTTCATAAACAGTTTAGACACTATATCACAACTGTACAGCTTTGTTTATCTTTCAGAAATCCATGTACCTTGCAAGATTCGATCGTTCGGATTTTTATGAGTACAATTATCTTGTATTATGTCTTCGCAGCATGTATGGCATAATGGAAACATTAGTATACAGTGCATTTTTACTGGTAACACAGGATAATACAAGTCACGCGATAGAAGAATGTCTCACACAAGTACACTGTTAACTGGTGACACATCATTGTTATGCCCGACAAGTTGACGACATTCTTCCTCATCTGCTAATACTTGAGGATGACCTATTAGAAACTTGCCACGCTTACAAATAAACAGGTATAATAAGTTAACGTCGACATATTTAATTTTATCTCCCTCTTGACAATTGTATATCTTCACAGTATTACCTGTACGACCACCAAATAATGCATCATGCGGATTTAAAAGACGCTATGTGAAGAAGTCTACGTTTTCTTTGACAAAACTTCGTAACTGTTCATTTTCCTCAAGTTCTCTGTCAAAATCACACTCCCATTTTTCGATCAATTCATAATTGCTTAAAGTTGATTTTCCACTAAGAGCTTGTTTTATCATATGTACCATCCATTGATTCATCTGTCACCAACGAAGCATCTCGATTTATTCCGTAATAGCGCGGATATCAATGCCAATAGCAACCGTAAAACTTTAACACAACACCTTTGTGATTTTTGATACTGAGTGGTGTGCTATAACCATCAACGATTAATCCTTCTGATGGTCTTTTCTCTCGGCTATGTCCTGTATGTTTGATGCAACGATTAAAAACATGCGTTTCCATCTAATAAAGACACTGCAAAGCTTTCACAGATTGTTTATCTGTTATTATATAACCTTGTGCGGTTATTGTACCGATTTGTTTTTCTTTTCAAATTTTTTTTCCAAAAATATGCATACACGTTGAGGCTATAGATGTGCATTCATCAAAAGTATTGATATCGAATTTTATAAATATTTTTCTGAATGCTAAACATGCCAATCCTAATATTTTAACGTCTTGATAGAAGTATTTTACTATTTCGTTTTGAAAATTGAAATTGTAACCCTTTGTTCTTAGCTAATTATACCATTGCAAGAATTGTTCTCTATCTATACAATGCATTGTATCTGGTAAATACGATTGTAACAGTGCAAGAGGACCCTTGAAATTTTGATTTTCAGGTGTATGAAACAAGTGAGGGAAAATTCCTTTTTTAATTTCCTGCAATCCATAAGCCGGCCATTAGTAGGCCGCTAAGTCGCATGTAAAAATAATTTAAACTGTCCAGAAACTTTACATTGGTAAATTCCAATAATATTATTTTTAATCCGTTTATAATAACTGACGGTAGTATGCGTTCTCCGTGATTTTCAACAACATTTTTAAATATAAATTAAATGTCAAAACCCTGCGCATTATGTGCAATACAAAAAACTTTATTTAAATATTTTTTGTGATCCAATACAAGATTAACGAGTTGTTTAACAGGATTATTTTCAAATACGTACTCACGAATCCCGCAACATTCGCATCTTATGGTTAACTTTTCATTTTCTAGGCAATAAGAACAAACTTGTTGTTCGACGCACAAATTGACGACATGAACTTTCATTTCTTCATCTCCCAGTACGCTTCTAGTTTGCTGTGTTTCATATTCATAAAATAAAAATAATACGTTTGATTGCAGCGTGGACGGTTTCAATGGCTGAAGAAAACACAAATGACGAATGAGTGAACGGGCTTTACAAATATGACAAAATGAGAACCCACATTCGTGTTGTTTATTCTTGTATCCCTTATTTTTTACGCGAACAGTTTTACATGTTGGACAGATCATAATTTTTTTGGCAGACGCTACTGGTTTTATTGAACGATCCATTCATCATATAATTTTCATAACACGTATTGGTGAAAAATGATCTATCGCCTATTCCATATTGTTTATTAAGCTCTGTTACCTCGCAAAGTGGTATCTGCAAACATTTGTCACATTTACTTGAACATCATATGATCACCAACGGGCCAATAAATTTTGTTTCACGGTATACAATAGCCTCTGCTACCACTTACTTTAATCAAATTTAATATTGGTTCGTAATGATTTTGTCACTTATAGTATATTATACGCGGTGTAAACTAAGTGTTTAACCGTTTACATCTAAAACTAAACTGAAAGTTGTGAATTTCCTTCAGTCCACAACTGGTTTCGGGTGTTCGAACGTTGGATTTTAAAATATCGACTGCTGCTCTTTTTTGCTGGGGTCTTTTGGTGCGGCGAATAAGATTCCAATAATCTTGCAGCGTACCTGAGCGTATTTGTCCCGTTACGGAATAAACATTGGCTGCAGCCAAAGATCGTGGAAAACAAAGATTATCATCGGGAGTACTGATCTTTAGTATCGATCTTTTATTGACGGCTTCTTCGGTTAAACGTACTCGTCCATTCAACACAATACCTTTCACTGTATCATACCTAATGTTTTATAAATTTTCAGCATTAATATCATTTGCACATTGCACTGCACTAAATAGAAGTTCCCACAAATCATTTACTTTAAAATCTTGTATAGGCTAAAATGATAACGAAAGAGGTCCGTGAGTAAAATTTTCAGAATCTATCGTTACACTAACAAAATCGGTCAGAGTACTCGAGTCACATATCTGTCTATGTAAATCTTGTGTTCAACTTTGAAGTCAATCATGACGATAAATATCTGCTTGTGTAATTTCGCTGTCCACGATAAAGCACGGACGTTAGTTTCCCTTTCCCCGTTGTGAAGGATTATCTGTAAAAAATATGTACATATATACACAGATTAAAAAAAAATCAGTTAATGCTTATATTTATCTTCGGCATCACTAGTATTACTGCTACTTGTCGACTTCGAATCGGTCACTTGAAGTAACGTTGTTGTTAGTACTTAGTTGGTTTCATCTAAAGTAATACCAATGTTAAAAAAAAGAAAAAAAATACGAATTAGCGACGCACTCCATTCATTTGATGCTTGTAATATTTTGTATGTCGATGTTCAGGCTCGTTACACGTAGATATTGATAACTCAAATTTATTTTCACCTACAAATATTGGTATGGCATGTAAAAATTATTATTAAAAAATATATGCTCCCTGCGCAATACTCCCGTTGACTATTTTGAAAATTGTTCGAGATTAATGAGGTAAAAGTAAGAAAATGAATACGTGCAATGAATTTAAAAAAAGGATATAGTTTTTCACTTACTACTCAAATTTTCACTTCTTTTGATAACATTATCTCATCTCTGTTCACATCGGAAAGCATGCGTTGTACAACTAGAGACATTTTTTTAATATTTAAAAAACGATTAAAAATGTTTTGTACAGTTATGTAATACTTACGATATCGATGAAGTAATACTTTTTCCAACGTTTCATTTCTATGACCAATTTTCTGAACAGCCTCAGTGACAATGGAAAACACAAATCTGTTGCCAAAGGGACCGCTCTTATACATCTCAACAACAGTCTCGGTATGGAAATGTGAAGTTAATAAATATAATTTTCTATGGAGAACCGATGCATCTAATTTATTTAAATAACGATACCACGCTTCACCACACATGGTACTCAAGTGTGGTTCGCGAGTATTAGCGATGCGCAGAGCGCGCCGTATGATGGATGCAAAATAAATTTGACTGACTGTGTTCATACTTTTCAACGATCAAATACTATACTGAAAATTAGTGTATCTCATTTCTCCTTTTATAATGAAAGCTTTGCAGTTGCTTTGACGAAAAAGAGACAGAAAGAAAAAAAACATACAGATTGGCTATAAAAAAAAATTTCACTCAATGCAAAGAAACGTAACGTTCGTCCAAAACATTCGAACACAGTGTGCAACTTGATTAAACATCAGCACTTTATTAGAACAAAAGCGTAGCTATGCGACATCTTATTTAATATTGTACGACTGGCTAGGTGTCACCAAAGAAAAATGGTAAAAGAATAATTTTTTCAGAATGCTGAACAGAAAATTGGTCAGCAAAGTAAAGGGTAAAAGAAACAAAATTGGCTCAATCCCAGAAACACGATGTTTGAATGAATCATTTGAACGAAAGAGTATAGGTGTGCTATTGGTTTGTTATTATTATAATCTTTGAATATTCGCTTAGTTTTCTTACAAAATTATTTTACAAAATTGTAAAAAAATAAAATTTGTTAGTAAAATTTACTCAATCCAATGATTCTATATACGTAAAAATTCTAACATTCGAGAAAAATTTATGGCTCTGGATCTTTTAATGTCCATCCAATCGTGAAAGTTTAATGTTACATTGCAAAAAATCAGCTAAGAGAGGACGAAATTTTTGGCACAAATACACGACGAGAGTAACTGAATAAGTTACGAGGGAAGAAATGACGTCTGAACACAGTGGGGCTTAACGTCAAAAAGCTGGCTAAAAGTAAAAAAAAAAATATTTTAGCTGAGTCTTTTTTTACTTTGGGTTGACTACACTAATACCCTAAATGTCAGAAGATACCTATGAAAGAATCGTAAGCCGATTTGTTACTCTATAGTGTCAGTTGCAGTATACCTTTTCTCAAGGTACAATGCTTTATTCGGTTAGTTAAAAAAAAGCTGTTGTATAAAAAAAAGTGCAGAAGTCTGAAAACATCACAGATCGATATCAAACAAAATGGAATCAACTCCTGGTGGTAAGTACAACACAATTATGCTTGCAAAAGATGAATGTATTTAGTTAATTTTTATTAAAAACCGGTGATTATAAAGGTTTTTTGAAACTTCAATAACAAAAAAAAATCGGTTTATAATAACAATTGTTTAGTATTGACTTTAGTGGACTGTATTGCGGGGTTGGCGTTGTTGACCTTTATGCTCGTGGTAGCTTTCTTGTCGGAATAAGTGGATTTTAAACCCTCAAACTTTCCTCTTGGCAAGTACTGATTTGAGAGCAAGAAAAAAGCGGAGACTGAAGTTAACTGATTGACTAAACTATTTATTGCAGTGTGACAAATATAAGCGGTTGCAAGAGAGCGGCTATCTCTCTCGGCTGCGTGAGTCTGCTCGCGAGCGCCAACGTGTGGCTCGAGAGCATGCGGTAGCTAGACTGACTGTATATGCGGGCTACCTCGCAGGGCAGCAATAAATTGAGGAATATGTAATTGTATGTATGTGTGCATAAGTTCTTACGTTAGAAGTCAAAGAGAAAGCAGGAATAAACTTATGCTATGTGCAGTAAGGTATTATTCCAGAATATTCGAGAAGCTACAAGAGTCTTTCTCACTCGGCAAGTCTTTGGCTTTGAAGGCATCATAACAATAACACTGACACTTTGAGCACTGAATTCTTAGAATTTAAGTAAGGACGTAGATGTACAAGCGATAAGAATAGAACTAGAATTACATGAAAATATATAATTTAAAGCTGGTTCAACCCTGAAAATTCTACCCGCTTATTTACGAATGAGGCGTGAGCGAAATATCTTTTCTTTTTGCACTGCACTGTACACTAGACACTGACACTAGATGAGAATATAAACAGAGATGCGTTGATAAAGATGAGCCTGGCGCTTGCAGAGCACCTGAGAGCGCCCATACGAAAACGGTACGTTGAGCCATTGAAGTCCCTGGTGCTTCAATCCGTACACGGAAAGAGGTACACATCAGTTTTAAACGTGCCGAGCAGAGCATGATTCTGTAGTGCACCAGTAAGGGAAAAAGTAACACCTGTCAAGTTTACCC
>JAPYYV010005846.1:0-16327 GCA_030522625.1 Copidosoma aretas | reverse complement strand
TGTATGTGTGTGTGTGTGTGTGTGTGTGTGTGTGTGTGTGTGTGTGTGTGTGTGTGCGCGCGCGTAATCAGTTGTATCTCAGGATTCCCTAGAATGATTTTGATCTAACAGGGCTTTTTTTTTGTTTTCGGATTCCTATCACCGCTGAAAAAAAAAATTTGGGTTTTGCTGTATATTTTTTTTTTATTTTTTTTTTTTCGATTTTTCAAAATCGATTTTTTCGGAAAAAAGGATTTTTATGCTATTTATTGTTATTCAATGTTATTTTACGATAGGAATTCTGGAAGATCATTAAATTTTACACCAAAAAAGTATTTAATTAAAATGTAAAAAATTTAGTAGCTGGGTTTGCGTGAGTGTAAACGGGAAATGTATATAATCAGTCATATCTCAGCATGTCTTAGGTCGATTTCAATAAAGGCGGAATTTTTTTATTTTGGGATACAACTTACTTCTTGTTTTTGTTTTTGGATTCCTATTGCCGCTGATACAAAAAATTTGAGTATCGATTTTTTAAAATCGATTTTCCGGAAAAAATGAATTTTTAGCTAATAATTGTCATTTTAGGTTATTTTACGATAGATATCGTGAATAATCATTGAATTTTACACAAAAAAACGTATTTATTAAAGATAAAAAACATTTTAGTAGCTAAGTGTGTGTGGGTGTAATAGGGAATGTATATAATCAGTCATATCTCAGGATTTCTTAGGCTGATTTTAATAATGCCGGGATTTTTTGTTTTGGGAAAAAAAATAGTTCATGAAAAAAAAATCACGATACATTTACTCTTTTTTATATTTTAATTTTTGTCTATTTTTTAAACTTGATTTTTTAGAAAATATAGATTTATGTACAATATGTTTCGTGGGCTACGATGGCCTGGGGGTGCTCACGGAATAATAACACAAGGACTAAAGGTCAATTAGTTTATTAGTTAAAAAGGACATGGAATAGTTTCGCCACTAGTGCACCTTCTACTTCGTTGGTCTAATAGATGACAAGAATTAATTTATGAAAATAAAAAATTCAATGAAATTGATACATCCATGCTGTACAGTATATTGTATATTTAAAATTAGAATTATTGAATCAAATGATTATTTTAAATGAATTTTTTCGAAACATATCGTTGTTTTAGAATTTTTTGTGATAGGAAATAGTTAAGATAATGAAATTTCCATAAAAAAAAACATTTATGATTGAAGAAAAAAGAAACATGATGAGTGAGTGTGTAAAAAATAAGTAGAAAATGTGAATGAGGAAGCTTTGTGCCAATAAATTGGCAGCGGTTTTTTTTCTATTTTATTAAGAGCTGTTCGAAAAATTTAATTTCATTTATTTATTTTAAATTTTTCAAAATAAATATGTTTGAGATGTAAATATAGTATGATGATCAGTTTTTTATCTAGAAAGCAATAAAAAATTTAAAAAAAAAACGAATAGTCTTTTTACGCTTCTAAGAAGTTAACGTTCAATACGATAAATTTATTGGTGGTATAAGCAAACGTTGTTGATTTAAAAAGTATATCTTTTTACTACTTCTAGTATCCATGTTAGCGAAAATGAATAACCAAATACAATTTTATTGTGTTTTTGATTGAATACAATATTATTTTTTTTTTTTTAAAAGAAAAAAAAACTATTGCCACAATAAAATACCCACATTATGACCCGTCAAAACTACTTATACTTTTTTCCGCATATTCAGTTCTACCTACTTCTTGCGCTCACGACCAGCCATGTTCTATGTGTTGTGATTTTCTTATTCAGAAAAAATAAATAGTTTCTCATGTTTGAATTAGATATAAGTATAGTCATGTGTACATTATCCTATCTTGAAAAGGATAATAATTTAAAATAAAACCCTTTATTCGTGATGTGATTTGTTAGAGTTGAGATCACGTGATTCTCATTCAAACGACGTTCGCGGGTTATGAAATAATCATTCTAATTATTCTTAAGACTAAGTCAACGTCTTTTAAACAGTGAAACCCATACGTTCTTTTAAGGAAAATCTATGTGTTATAAAAAAATGAATCATTCGATTTTTTCGTGATAAAAATCTTAAAAATAATTTATTATTTTCAATAGAGACACGAGTACGATATCCCGGGTGCCACGAAATAACACGTGTAGTGCGTGTAGTACGTGGTGCCCGGGAAATCGTACTCTCCCCAAATAACTGATTATGAAGACATCATAATTATATAACCCATGATTTTATTACATTATATTCGTATACGTTATTAAAAACTACTCTATTTAAGTTTCAAGTGTAAGACAAGTCTACTTACGAAACATAATCCCCTTATTTCCTCCTCTGTTGTTGATCGCTTACTGCTTAGCAGAATACGTCTTCACTCGACGAATGACTAGATCATACTGTTAACAAGGCATCAGGTGAGCTGCGCAGCTAATTGCGCAGTATAGAGTGCGCAGCTCAGCTAGGTCACTGACACTGACTCACTCATCTGACTCAGCTCACCCGATGTTTTGTTAACAGTGTGAATTAGTCATTTGTCGAGTGAACACGTATTATACGGAGCAGTGAGCAATCAACAACAGAGTAAGAAATTAGGAGATTGCATTTTGTGAGTAGATTTATTTTACATTTAAAACTTGAATAGAGTAGTTTTTTTATAACATACTTATACGTATATAACGTAATTACATAGTATAATAAGTAATACAAGTAACGCAATAATAATGTATACATAGTAAAGTCAGTAAATTGACTGCATAAGTATATACATGAGTCAAAAATGGGAGATTTTTGTGTGTGAAACAGGATTTTAAAAATTTAGTGTTTAGAATATTTCTATTATTTTCTCTATGTTATGTGAGATCCAAACTAGCTGGAAATTTTAGGGCCGGCTCTATTGTCGTTTTTAGAAAACACATGTTAATTTACATAGGATTTTTAAAAAACTTTAAAAAAGCATTACGGTATCATCACGTCTGTTAATATTTCCGTAATGGTACTTTTTTGGCAATTCTGAATCCCCAAATCGGAATTTTTCAACGAACTTTAGATGGGTCATATGCATACCCAAATCCATAGTACACGATAGTCACCGAATTGATTATTTATAATACTTTTAAGAAGGAGGTTCGGGAGTATCATTCAGCCATGCGAGGAAAGGGGAGTCCCCCCGGCCCGCGCAGTTTGGCCCCCTTTACTGCGCACCCCCTCTTGCACCCCACGAACTCAATATTTTGCTTACATTTAGCGTTGGCATTGTTTAAAATGCACTATAACATGACTCAAAATTTGACTTATTGAATCTTGAATTAATACTTCATTCGTAGGTATGTTTTATTTAAATATCTTTGCATTTTATAAAAACATTTGTCCATGTAAACGACAAATCGAGGTTACGTTCCATAAGAACCTATGTTATCACACTCATTTTCATTTGTATCATTCTTTTCAAAACGACCCATAACAAATATTGAAAAAATTCATATAAGTTCTATGTATTCCAGACTATCCAGAAAAATCAATATCATTATCATCTCTGCATTTTATTATTACTCTCGAACCTCCTTAAGATGGGGGGCGTTACAATAATGACCGCTTTTTTAGTCAGCAGAATACACTATATGCACGATGACACTACAAGTAGACGCATTCGAATTTATAGTTGAAAACAAGTGGTCGATATGCTTATTCGCTCTACTGTACAAAATGTTAAAATCAAAATGTCAAAGAATGGACCACTTATTTATTCGCTATGCGGGTGTCGTTGGAGGGGAGGGCTGGTGCCACTTGTCATTTTAACACTTACACTTATGGAAAAGACCTCCCAAAACGCCAATGGCAGACTCTGTAACGATTTTGCTTCATAAGATTTAACATGGAAAAGACCCCCTAAATGAGGGCAGCGCCGTCGATCCGCATAGCGAATATATTGCACTCCCGTGTAATTCAAAACCGTTATAACTAGGCTGTACAATTGGAATGCCTTGTATATTTTCAAAATTTTTTATCATACTGTCGTAAACGACTAGAAAGGGTGCTAACAGGTTCAGATTATTCAAAAATACAGGTATGAATAACACATAGACTATAATAGAGTATAAGCTGCTATGAATGAAATTTGTAATTGTTTCGCATTACGGTAATGACATTTCGGCCTGTTTTTTTACACCCTATGCTCACGGAAAATAGTTTTTTGACTCGATTTCCAAAGGGCTATCCAGAAAAAATTTTAGTGTGCACTGTTTGAAAAAAATTGTGGCCCAAAGTAATAAAATGTGTTGTTTATAATCATAGGCTTCATGAAGTATCGCAGTTTTTGTGAAATGACCTGCATGTATGTTATTAGAAACTACTCTGTTAAAGTTTCGAGTTTCTTATACACAAACTTTGTGTACGAAGTTCAACTATTTTGTGTACGAAAGTACACAAATTTTGTATAATCTATAAAAATAAGTGTAAAATAGCAAATTGCACAAAATTTTTAACTGTGTATGTTTACTATTGATTGCCTCGAAGTCAGCAAAGTGCACAAAATACTGCTATCTCGGTATAACTATAGCGGAAAAGTTCCGTGTGATAAAGCGTGAAAGACTACATGAAAATCAACAATAAGTTACGATTTTCGACTTTTGGACTCGAAAAAAAAAAATATTTTCCGTATTCTCCGGGTAAAATTAAGAGAAAATGTTTTCATAAATCATGCATACCTATCTGTGAAAAACTGTGAAGCCGTCCGAATCCCATACAATGGATCTTATCCGCCAGGAAAAACCCAATCCAACATTCACGAAAAACACACTCTCGCAGGCCCAAAGCGGCACCCAGCGCGAACCTCTCCGATAACTTCACCTACCCTCCCGGCGTATAATATATCAAACGCAACCAATTACCATCATCATCAGCAGCAGCGGCAGACCTCGGCCGTCGTTGTTACTCCGCCGCGCTTAATCTCCGCGCACGAGGATTAAAAAAGAAGGAAGAAGGGGCCAAATCAAGGCAGCCGAAAGATTACTCCGGCCGCTGAAATTCACCGCAAAACTCATATCGCCCCCCTTCCCCGTCTCCTTTTACTTATCCCCTTTCGGCCTTTCATCTCCCTCCCTCTCTCCCTCACCCTCCTTCGCTGCTCGTATCAGTCACCCTTCCTTTTTTCCCCGATGCCGCCGAACGTTACACACGGACACGCGCGCTGTAAAAGTCGCGCTGCCGCGCAAACCGCGCAGGCAGGCCGGATATTATTGCATCCTTTTTATTACACCGCAGTCGGGCGATAAAGTCGCGCGTTCTCCGCTAAACTTTCCGATTTTACACACCGGCATGCGCACACGTGCACATGGGTATCTCGGACGCGCGAGCGCACAATGCGTTATGCACACGGCGGGAGGATGGGAGCGGAGAGGCTGAATATCATCGCGGGTATAACGCAGCGCGCGCGCCGAGTATTTCAATTATTTTACGGTGCCTCTCGTCCGTCCGTTTTTTCCCCTTCCCTTTCGGTTCGCTTATCTCTTCTCCCCGTTTCGCGGTGGCCAATTGCTCGACGGACGAGCTGCTAATGGGACGCGAATGCTCGCGAGAATTGCACTTTGCGGCGCGGTCGGGCCGGCAGGTGCACGTGTATTTTTCGAGAGGGACGCTTTTTTGTCTCCTTCTTTTTTCAGGTAGAGAGAGAGAGATGCACTTCTCTTTTGATGACGATGATGATGATGTATGCCTTTGAGTGCCGCGTCGACATTTTTTCTTCCATCCCGCGGATTTGGGAACGAGCTCTCAAACGTGCGCGCGGTGCTCGGAGTTTGGAATGCGGGCTGCGTTCGGTACTTTTATTAGCTTGCAGGGGAGTGCAGTGCGTTTGAGGTGTACCGTGGGAAAGCTGAAATCGTGATGAACAATGAAAAGAATTTCAAATTTTTGAGGTTATTTGGCTCATTTTAGGCAAAAAAAGGTCTCTTGCAACTTTTTTGTGAAATTCTTGAATTTTGCAGAAAAATCTAAGAAATTTTAGGATTTCTCGGCACACGATTATCATTCCGCCCAAATCCTCAAATATATATTATTTTTCTTCAGATTATAAACTTTTTTCCACGTATTTTTACCTCCTGAACACGATTTTTTTTAGGTGCGAGCCCGACAAAGTGCTGGGTTAGTTGTTATTAACAATTTTTATAAACAATAAAAAAAATTTCACATTTTTTAAGAAAAAAAATTTTTTTTGAGGTTATTTGACTCATTTTAAAAAGTGTCTCTTGCAACTTTTTTGTGAAATTCTTGTATTTTGCAGAAAAAAATTGGAAAGATGGAAAAATCATGAAATTTTATGATTTCCCGGCACGCTATTATCATTCCGCCCAAATCCTCAAATATATATTATTTTTCATCAGTTTATAAACTTTTTTCCACGTATTTTTACCTCCTGAACACGATTTTTTTAGGTGCGAGCCCGACAAAGTGTTGGGTTAGTTGTTATTAACAATTTTTATATACAATAAAAAAAATTTACATTTTTGAAGAAAAAAAATACTCTACGTTATTTGGATTATTTTAAGAGAATAAGGTCTCATGCAATTTTTTTGTAAAATGCTGAGATTTAGCAGAAAAAAATGGGAAAGATGCAAAAAGTATGAAATTTTGAGTTTATGCTACGCGATCGTTACTTCGCACATATATTTGCTTGTGTTTTGTTTTGAACAGAATGTAAACCTTAGTCGACATACTTTTTTAGGATACAAGTCTGAAAACGATCCAGGCTAATTGTTAGTAACATAGTAAAAAAAAACTCTCTTACAACTTTTACTCTTGAAAATGAAAATTTCTCTTGATTCTTTCATTCTTTGGCTCATCAAATGTGTACAATATCTTTCGCCATTTTTTCGGCTTGCACCCAAAAAATCGTGTTCAGGAGGTCAACATACATAGAATAAGTTTTGGTGCGGCCAGGGACATAAACCTGACCTCCGGACATTAATGCGTTCTAATTATTAGTTACCATTTTTTATTGTATATTGTGCACTTCTAAACATCAATGTATGCCACTTGTGACCATTGCTTCACCTTTCTCATAATTTTTTGATGATACGACGGATAAAGTAAGTCTCGTGATTATATACATTAAAAATTTTCATCGCATTATTTATGGTACTCCGATGAATGTTTGCTGCAATATAAGGTTATCAATATTCAAATATTTCTGAACTGTTTGCCATCAATGGAATGATAACGCGATTAATCGAAAACTCGGATTAAGATGGCTCATCCCTGACTCCGAAGTCAAAAACGCAACTCGACGCAACTACTTACAGCCAAGGGTAATTTTCAATTAGGGTAAATGAACTATTTCGAAAAAATTACATACTTAATACTCTTGTGGAGATCTAATTTCCCACAAAATTGATTTAAAATCGTAATACTTTTTTATTTAATAAAAAAAATATGCGAGAAATTTTCTAGCATATTAAAAATATTTTTGTAGGGCATTATTCCTTGATTTCTCAAAAATACGTAGCATCGCGTAAAAAGACGAATTGCCAGCAGCAGACAGCTTTCGCCATGCTTTTAGCGTAGGACAATTAGATGACTCTTTTGATCAAGTATACTATTACCTGTATTTTTCGGGATGCCAATCTGTTCGGAATCACATAAGCTTCTGATGGTAGTTTTTTGTGTTCATTTGTAGAGTATTTGCTGCTAGAGTAAAATGCTTTTTTTCACAAACTGCATCCAAAACACATTCTGCTCTCCATCAGAGGTTTGTTATAAATACGATTCTCAAACAGCTTTTTCTCATTTTTCTCTACGACCCTTCCTCAACTTTCAAACGGTAGTGTCTTAACTTTATTAACAACCTCTTAAAATTTCATCACATTCCAAGGACTTTCGATTGAGAAATGACGAGCCACCTTAAGGTTTCATCTCGTGATCCATCAAATTTAGAAATAAATAATCATAACTATTAAAAAGGTGAACATTCTGATGACTTTTCATATTTAAAGAATCATATAATAGTTTAGAAATGCTCAATCAAGTAGTTTCTTCGAACAGTATTTACTCAATCAAGGCGCTGTTGTCGAGCCAAATGAAGGTGTTACTAGTTTCGCTGCAGGTGTAATCGTACTTCGCGACTACAAAAGTCGGTACCAGACAGACCGGATCATGGCAGGGTTCAAGAAAACCTGAGCTTCAACACTCGGTCATTAAAGCCGTCCGCCAGGATTGTTCTTTTCCGACTCGTCGATATGCTAATTTTCACTCCCATCGACGCAGACTTAGCTACGACTCAATCAAGCCCGAGCAAAAAATCGACCTTGAGAATGAATGCGTTGATCGTTGGATATTCACACGGAATAAAGCGCGAAAAACTCTCGCTGATTGTCCCCCGTACCCTCGCTTTCGATACTATCGGTCGGATCGAAAAGAAAAAGTTCCGACTTGATTTCCCTTGAAAAGCAGAGTGCTCAATGTAGCCATTAAGCCATCCTGAAGCTCAGGATGCACGCGCGGAGGATGTCACTTGGCGGGCTTGCCGAGCGTTCGCTTCCGGTAGTTTTCTACCTCGAGCGGGGTGTATCATCTTCATTACTCGAAAGGCAAACCTGGAATCTCGCTGCAATCCCCGCGTCACTTAACACCTTCAAAGAAACAGAGAGAGCGACAAGAGAATTTTTTCTAAACATCACGCAGAAAGAAAGAATCTCCAGTGCAAAATCAAAAAGAATGCACGGGTAAAGAATGATTGGGAAACGGGTAATTATAAAGCAGTGACGTATAGCTAGCCACTTATCGGTTCTAAACTCTGTTTGGAGTCACTAAATTTTTTCATACGAAATAAAGTATTTTACAGGAGACAGACTTATATTTTCCAACAGAAATCTTTCTCATTGATGAAATAAACGTTTTGAGTTATGTACAGTGATTTGCGTTAATATCGCAAAATGCAAATACAATAAATGCACAAGATGAAGATCTGAGCTATCGATTGGTAAAGTTTGGAGCGAATATTTCCATAGACCAAAAGCTTTTTTGGTTGCCGTTGGAATATTTACTCAAAACATTACCAGGCTGTGAATTGGGCCATTTGTGTTTTGCTGCATTCCCTTAAATTATTATAGTAGCATGACTCGAAAACTGTACTCCATCAATAAGGCAGATTCCTATTTGAACATTTGAGTACCTGCCAATTAAAAGGTTGCAGAAGGAAAATAAACAGCATTTTGAAAAAATGAACAGTTTTTTTTTAATGTTTCAAATATTTATTCATATTAGAGCTTCTCACGCAACTTATAAAAGGTATCATTTTTTATGGCTTAAGTTGTAAGTCTTATCACGTTCCAAATCGAAACCAAAACAAAAGAGTGGTAGATTTTTTTATCAAGATTATTGGAGTTCTCCGACTATTTTACCCGCCACTTGGTATTCATTACAAAGAAATTTTTCCCGCAAAAGGTAAAGTAACATGAATTTTGAATATCATATCATCCATATCAAGACTATAATAGCGTATGCCATCTACGATCATCGATAATTTTCTCACAATGGACCGCATACCATCAGTCCGTGATACCATCATTCCGTGCTCTAAGCTCAGGCTGCACTCACCACCGATTCCTCTCACACGCCCTCACGTCCTTACGCTTTTCCCTAAGGAAATCGTCCGCTTTTTGCGATACCCAAGCGAGTATAAATAAACCCTCCTATATACTTTCTGGTCACGTGAGCGTTTACGCAGACACTCACACCGAACCTCCGCAAGTCCTGCGTGCGTTCGGTCTCAAGTGCTGGGAAATAGAGCCTTACTGCCCAGACACATAGACGCGATAATTGAGAAGCACACCTAAATCCGTATCCCGCTTGTGTGCACTCGCCGAGTGCTATACCCTCAGATACGTATGCAGCCTCACATCCCGAGCCGCCGTCAGCAGCTCGCGGTCGTTTCCAGCTAATCGCCCCTCCCCTCGCTCCGTCCATTAAAAACCGATCACGTCCGCCGCGCGCGGGAAAGAAAAGGCGATCGGCCGGATTCTGCAAAAAACCGACAGCCCCCCCTCCTTCTCTCTTTCGGGAGAAGAGCTACGCTCGCGGTTCCCCGGTCCCCGCGCTCGGACCGGTGAATCGTGTAGATATACCGTTTCCCGAAAAAGGACGAGCGAGAGCTACCGCAGTTTGACGAAACGCTCGCGGTGTCCTCCTTCTGTTTCTTTATCGTGCCTTGCCTTCTTTTTGTCGTTAATTACATGGAAATATGCGAGCGGCCGTTCGGAGGAGGACCGGTTTCCCCCCACCATCCCCCCACGACTCTGGGTTGCAGGTTCTCTTTCCGCTGTCCTTTTGCTTTTTGGGGAAGACATCGGGGAGGCCGCGATGTGGGACTCATATTATGTGCCGGGGTCTAATTAAGGCCCTCGGTTGTCGGGCGGGCGATAGCTGGCGATCTTGTCCTTTCGGCGCTCAAGTACGCTCTTAATTAGCTCGCAGACGGGTGCGCGGGAAAATTGAATAATGTTTGGGGGTAGGGGGGGGGGGGATGCGTCCCTCGTAGTAGCGTGTAATTTGTGAGGATTGCATTTGGATCTGGCATCGTGGTGTGTAGAGTGACTTTTTATTGAGTGATGTTTTGAGTGTTGCGTGGTTGTAGTGATCGAGAAACGTGAGTCTGTATATAATTTGAAGAATTCGGGCTCATATTTAGTGCAAAAGAATCTGATTGAGCTTAATTCCTTTTCATCAAAAAAATGGTCACTCTAAGATTTCGTTCGAGATCCATCAAAGATTTTCTTCATTCAACGAGGCTCGAATGTAAGCATGATCAACAGCATCAATACACATTGAAAATCAGCAAAGACGTTTGATGTACCAGATATGAAGACTTAATACAAGATTGTTCTAAATGTAACCCTTATTCGTTTGCTTATACAGAAAGTTTTATCAGAATCCGTTTTAGGGAGTTCTAACGTCCCGTATTGGTTCCAGATCTTTATTTGGTACTTTTACACTTTTCTAGTGTGATATAAACAGAAACTGAGCGTTTAACCAGCAAAAGAACTGAAACGAGTAAAAAGGTATTCTCAGACTAACGGTCGAACTTTTTGCAAAAGAAAGATATCCCAATCATCATCACCATCGCTGTCCGATTATCTTCGTTAAAGTGAACAGAGGAAGAAAGAAATAAGTACCGTCGTTGGATCCGTACTTGCAAGTGTCTCGCGGAACGCTTGACGCATCCTAGAAACTGGGAACGACCGGACGGCGAAACCCATTCGCGCGTCCTGGAATCGAGTCTCATTCATTTCGTGCCTCGCCCCTTTTTCATCTGCCACCACGCAAGTAAGCGTCAAAAAGCTCCCGTTGCAGCATCGCAATCGAATCATGTTGGCGACGCGGGCACCAATTAACGAGGATACAAATGAAATTAATTAGAACAAGAAAAGCAGGAACGAGGAAAAGGCGCGCAGGCTCTTAGCGCGTAAACAAGCCCTAGGAATGCGGCGATGGGACAAGAAGAGCGAGTGCGAGAGTGCTGTACGTATCTAAGCCTTGTTATTGTACGCTATGGTGGTTGTTCGGAGGAGGAAGAGGAGGAGAAGCGCTGGTGTGCAGATACCGGGGGACGAGAGAGCCGCTCCGGGTGTAATCGGACCGCGAGGATTCCTGAAATTCGTGTCGCTGCTCTTCTCTTGGAATTCGGCCGATTAGCGCGGCAGTGGGTCTTTGGTGGCTCGTTCGAAGGGAGAAGACGCGCGGGAAGGTATTCCCTGTGATTTCGTTTCTTTTCCCTGCGCGGCTTTTAGGTCTCCGCAAGGTTTGAGCTAGTACTTTCCGAGGGAAAACGTCAAGGATCCCGGAAGCGGTCTTTTTGGTCTTCTTTTATGTGGTTTTCTTCTTTTTTTTTGTGAGAATGACGTTTTATTATGTAATGACACCGATCGTCTATTCTTATTCTAGTTGTTGGTAATTGTGTGATTTATACGTCGACGTTCACTCGTTTTAATGAATTTCAGTTAATGACACCTCTCAGATGAATTGTGTAGAGAATCAGAACAACTATTTTACATTAGTTTGGGATATTCAACGATTGTCAATCGTATGAATAAGAAGTAATGTTCGAAGCGTTTTTCATTAAATCACCATCCCTACTCACACTATCTATTTATTCTAGTTTCACTCTGTACTTACCAAATATTACTATTTTAACTACCGCCACCTACAAGATTCGATCAAACCAGTGTTTTCATCATCTTTCTAAAATCAATACGTAGCACTGATAGAAAGGATTACATTTATTTAAGTTACGCTCATCATCGGTCAGTTAATTTAGATTTAAATGTGACCAAGTACAGAGCAATCGTTCATAAGTAAAGAATCAGAGGTTAGAAAATAAGATAGCCATAAAACCAAATGCATACATTCATTAACTAGTTATGACTTCAATGACTTGATTTAACTGTTAATGAATATTTATTTATTTACTGTCAATCAAAAGACATAAATTATTATTTATGATACATTCATCGAATACAAGTAATCTGTTATATTAGTTCAAAGCATTCATTGAAAGTAGTGGAGTAAAAACCATATTAAACGTATATTTGCTTGACGACAATAATTTATCAAAAATTCCAAAACAAACACCACTTAAATGATTATAAAAATACCCAACCCCCATTGAGTACACACCGTATTATTGCACACCATCATCATCAGCAGCAGCCATCACTGCACAAGATCTCAGCTTACTCGCCGCTGAATCGCGAATCGCCCCGGTTCGATACTCCGCATTGCTCTATTTAACCACGCTCGCGTCTGGCCTCGTGAATAATTCATCGGCTCAATTTTCGCCCCGGATAAGTTGTCTTCCCGGCCAATGCGCGCGCGTCTCGCGGAACCTCGTCATTCCGGATTAATGAGCCTCTCCTCTCTCCTTGCCACCATCAGCGACGTGCGCGTCTGGCATATAGGCTCTTATATCAATTATCGGCCCGTGTCATCGGCGTATTTGCGATCGCCAACTTTTTATCCCCCCTGTCTCCCTCCCGTAGCCACTTTTCCGCGGCTACTTCGATCATTTTTCCTCTTTCTGCAGTCTCGTTTCTGTCCAATCCTCTCGGACCACATGGAGCCCTTTGACAATGGATTCGAATTATTAAATAACTTGAGCTGTGTATAGTGGATCGAAACTCGCGATATTAACGCGGAGCTCGCGCGCATGATGCGGAGTGCATCCATGCACACGTGACACTGTGTAAAAGGAAAATAAGTATACATACTCCAGAGTATCCCTCCTGCAGCTTGACGGAAATTACAGCCAACAGACTCATAAATTTAATACACGCTGTCGCAGCGGTTACAATCGTGTAGTCGTTGTTGTGTACACAATTAAGGGGCAGAAAGAAGTCTGCGATTTTGCTTGAGTTCAACTTTGAAGAAGTGGGCGTTTCGTATCTTTTAACTTGCATTTATTTTGCAAAATAAATCCTTTTGTATTGTTTTCCACATAATGACGTTGTGCGCGTATAAACTCGATACTTTTGCTAGAAAAAAAACAAACTTTTTTTACCATTATCGCGGGATGAACGATCTACGATTGCTAAAATAGTATTTCTCACGGGCGGTGTGAAGTGTAAATAATTTACAACGTTACCTAGAAATTATCGAGGTAAACTAAACAAAAAAGGAATAAGTGACTTTTGTAGAGAAGACTGACCTTTTGCGTGTAAGGCGTGGCTGATGTTATGTAGTCGTTATCAGAGCAGAAAGTACATAGTTTCAACATACACATAAAAAGTTAAAAGATGTACAACAATTACAGTGTTAGGATAACATAGCAGAGAAAAATTGTCAATACCGTGGAAGTCATTTTTTTGAGATCAACGTGGAAAAACAAATTTTATTTTCTTTGGAGCTCAGTTGAGCTCAATAGTAAAATAGCTGCAAATTATTTCCCTCTTCTGTGAAACATCTAAAAATGTATACCACAAAATTCTCGTGTGACACTGTGATGACAAAATCATCTACAAAGTTTTAGACAAATTGTTATGGTTGGTCGTACCTATTGCTTAGGTTAAAATAAAAAGCTCATTCAGGAAGTAGATACTTATGTTAGAAATCATCACTGAACTACCTAAAAGAAATCCAGTACATTCATTTGTATAAGACCTTTTTTAATTACAAAACTTAAGAATCTATACAACATCAACCATAGTGCATTGAAAAACAAACTGTGCGAAATTGCACCCTCAAACGTTGAAGAGCATCAAAGTGCCAAACCTATACATACTTACTCCGTTAAACGTCAACCTAACAAACATCAGTAAACTCTTCGAACGCGCACTTTACGACACCGACCGCCAAAATGATTTGCGAGCATTCTTCTCGTTTGGAGAGTGATGAAAAAAACCAACCCATCGCGAACAGCGCGATAAATAAAGAAAACGACCAAGAGAGCTGGGCTAACGAGACGCAAAAAGAAAGACGAAAACACACCGAGGCAAAGGCTGGGCAGCCGATGGGAGAAGAAGAAGGAGGGGGCGAAAAAAAAGTGCACGCAAGAAAAGACGCGTATAAGGTCGTTGGGTAACGGTACGGCGCATTTGTTTGTGCTGCAGCGCGCACCGGCCAGATGCCTCATCCACATATACAGCCGGTCAGCCCATTTGTCTCTCGTTCTCGCTTCCTATTGCTGTCACCGGTGAACGCGCGCGCATGCTTCTGATGCGCTTTATTGCCTGTGGAAGTTGATGATGGAAAAAAGTTTGATAATCAAGGATTGGGAAAAGTGTTGGGCGGAACGGAAAATGAGCTTTCTCGCACGCGTTGGGTTTCTCTCTGATGAGGCTTGGTGGGGGTGGTGTTTTGTGAGTTTGGGTTGGTCGTTGTTTTTTTTTTTTTTTTTTTTTTTTTTTTTTTTTTCTTGATTATGGCGGTCTTTGTCGTTAGTGTCGTGGCGAATGGAAAAGTTTTGTATGAAGTTATTTATGCACACGCGTATGCACTTTTTTGATTTACCATCGGTTTATCTGGCTAAATTACAAGTGTTCGATGTTAAGGGACCTAGGGGCTACTCCGTTAATTTCTAATTTTTTTTACATTAATTTAATTTAATCCATTTTGTGAAATTTCCATAATATTTTATACCATGAAAAATAATGAACCGAACATTCTCGAATATATATTACAAATTCAAGTAACGTAATTTAAAATATTAGAAATTTGAAAAAACTAAAGTATAACATTTAATCGAAAGTTATACGTGAAGAAAAATTTGAAAACTTAGTTTTTAAGACTGTATATTCTATGCAAAAATCAATTTTCTTCACTTTAGGAGTTCTACCCTCACCAAATTATCCTGCAGACGCCCCTGCAGATTGGCTGTCTCAAATTTTCAAGAAGAAATGTAGTGTCCAGATCAAATTTATTCATGGTATATCAGCCAAATTAGGGTATCATCCAGATGATAACACCTAATATGGCTGATATACCTTCAATAAATTTGATCTGGACACTACTTATCTCTATAAAAATTTGAGACAGCCCAGTCTTCCAACTTGTATGAGTGACTCGCACTCGTGGCCGGTGCCGGTAACTCCATGCTCTATTGAAAAAAACCATATCGGAAAACCATATCGGAGTTACCGGCACCGTCCACGAGTGCGAGTCACTCATGCAAGTGTGGGAGATCGTAACGCACGAGTTGTGTACAAGCTTTTTCGCAATAAATGTGAGGAAAATGGAATCGTATTTATAATTAATATCAAAGAAAAAGTAGAAAATTGATATTCAATTGATTACAATGTGTATCACACTCTTTATGTCATACGTTTATACACGTATGTACGCAAATATATTCGTATACGCACTCATGTAGGGATAATTAGTATATCAAAAACTTTGTAGTCTGTAAACATCGATGAAGAATATTTAGTAAAAAAAGTTGTGCGATCAATAGAAAATTTAGATCTAATTTCCGATATGTGAATAATACTACTAAAAGGACAAAAAATTGAGCTCGTTTTCATTGATATAAACGAATCGATGCAAATAAGAATATTAAAACCTTTGACAAGCTAAGAATGTGTTTTACTATTTATCCGAACACCTTGTCCCTTTACTTACTCCACAAACATAAATATTGCTGTGACCTTAAAGATAATTATGATTTTTTTTTTTTTTTTTTGAAGGGGCGAGGAGGGGAAATCTTCTAATGACTTCTCCGGTCCGAAGGACCGGAGAGAGTGTCGGATTCACCCGGGTGCATACCGACTAAAACTAACCTCCTCGCATGGGGACCAGTGCAAAGCACTATGCCCCCCTAGAAGACAGGGGAATTTGGGGTGAGAAGGGGGTGATGGAAAA
>JAPYYV010005845.1:0-15504 GCA_030522625.1 Copidosoma aretas | reverse complement strand
CAAAAAAAAGAAAAAGAAAAAAAAAAAAAAAAAAAAAAAAAAAAAAAAAAAAAAAAAAAAATGTATACCGTGTGTTTAGTGTATTTGTGTGTACGTATGTACATACGTGTGGATGTCTGTGTAAATGTGTGGATATGTGAGCGCATGTGTATGGAATACACACATGTAAAGACTTGTTTTTATTTTTAATTAAATACAGTAATAAATTACCAAAAAATTTGAGCAGGCTCAGCAGATCGATGCAGATGCCCATTATTATATTAAACGGGTTGTTTTTATGACTTAACCTCAAACTATTTGGAAATACGTGACATCAAAAATAAAAATCCTTATGGGTTTTGCAAAGGAAAAAAAAACCGTTTCGGAGCATAAATAAAGAGGTGTTTGTGATGTAAAAACATAACCTTTGTTTCCAGTGTTTTGAATGTATCCATATCAAATAGATATAGAAAAATTCTGAAAAAAATTAAAGCTTGTTTGGAAAATCATGACAAGTATGCAGAAATAATTATTTTCGGTTTTGTGCACACATAACCTTGGAATATTGAAAAATACGAAATATTTTAATCAGAAAGCCAGATAGGCTAAAAAAAATAATTTTTACTGGTACCCAGAAACTAAATAAATATATAGTCAGAAAAATGGAACTTAGTCCACGTTACGTCATACCCGCAATTTTCCTGATTTCAGGTATGTCTTGGTAAAAAAAAGGTAAAAAAATTTCGAAAAAAATGACAACACGTTTAATATATGAATACAAATGCGTACAACTAACTTACGCTATTTACGCACATGATCTTCATCTCCTATCTATTACTAACTTGCTTTTGTTTCCTCTTTCAATACATTTGTACACATTTATTAACCTTTAAAGTTCTCTCTTCTTTGATGTGTCTCACGTGACACCTCTAATTTTTTTCTTTATTCGTACATAAGGTAATTTTTTTAGTATAACTCCATTTACTGGGACAAGGGTCCAGTCCTTCACCGTGCAACTCTGAATAAGCAATCCTTACTTGATGCAGCCACTATATGTAGTTATAGTTTATAAGGTGTAGAGTGCTTGTGTAGAGTTGTCCTATGTAGAGCTGGACCCTTGCGTGTTTGTAACATTTTTTTTGAAAAATATGTCTATCTATTTTATATAATTGAATAAACGTAAATCAATGCAAATGATTTTTTATTTTTTTCCAAGCCTTTTTTTATATATATATATTGTGAGTGTTATATACGGAACTAAGAATAAGTGTGTGAGCGTATGTGGCAAGTGCAAGCGTGACATTAGAGATGTTATCAGCGTAGGAAGTTAGTTGGAATAATCGGAAGATTCGATGAAAGTGGACAGTCTCTTACTAGCCAGCCTGACCGCACGTCGTGCCATGGCTATACTCTGTACTCCTCTTATCTGCATACTATGTTATTTATAATTGTTTAATTATTGAATGGAAAAGTACATAAAAAGTATAAAATTAAAGTTGGGTGCCCAAGCACTAGTGCTTGCCGATACACAATATTTTTTCTTGGTCTTGTCTTGATTTCAAGACAAGTCCAAGACAAGACCAAGACAAGACTGAGATTTCTCATTTTTTCAAGACCAAGACAAGACCAAGACGGAAAGCCAGTCTTGTCTTGGTGTCTTTAACAACTTGATTGGGAAGGGGATCTGCTCGCTTTAAGCCAGGCGTCTGCTCATTCACTCAGTATTATCAGAGATTTGTTTTGAAAATGTCGTCTCGTGCTAGTGCTAATAAACGCAAGCGAAGGGAATCTGATAGTGATCAAGAAGTAAAAGTTCTTACAGTTAAAGGAAATAAAGAGAAACCAAAAATAAATTGGAAAAACTTTTTTGATTACACTACTAAACAAAATGAGCGAGTCGGAATTTGTGTAGAATGCTCTGCCAAAGATGTGAATCTTTAAATAAAAATGAAAAATGGAAACACAACTGGATTAAAAAAAACACCTTGAAAAACACCACGCAGAAATTTACAATCGATATTTCCAGAAAACAGCAGCCAACACAAAAATATCGAAACACCAAACAACATGACATGATTTTGAAAAAGTAAGTAATCAAGTGTTTAAATAAATTGTAGATGTAATAAAATGATTTTGGTCAAATATTTGTCAGCATTTACTAAAACGAGCATAATACTTAGTATATCAGTGAATCTTACTATAGACAGTAATTCCGCGTACACCTTTACATTTATTAAAAGTGCTGAGTTAGCTCGATCATACGGGCTTTCCTATTTAGGAAATAAGATTGTTTTCATTTTGGAACCGTTACATATGTTTTGCATGAAACATCGTTATAGAAATAATTCCATTACATCAACATTAAAATGTATTGGTTTATCTCTTTATTTTACCTTTACGAACGTATTTATACATGTATACTCAATTTTTTTCAGAAATTTTTTTCCGAGATTTTTTCTATCAAAAGTTTAGGACAATTGTCCCACTTTAGCAAAGTTTAAAATTACAGAGCCTCAATGGGACTCCGTAAAGCTAGTTATAGATTTTTTAAGATCATTTACTGTTTTGTCTAAAGCATTGTCGAAATATGGCGCTAATTTAGCATCTGTTATTGTAGGGTTCAATTTACTTGTAGATAAATTGGATTGTGCAATAAATAGTTCAACTGATGAGACATTCATAGATGCATTTATTGATGGAAAAGAAAAATTACTAAAACACTATAACAAGTGTAATTATATTTATTGCGTTGTGCTCATTTTGGACCCGCGTCATAAACTTGATCGTTTTGACTTGACATCTTGGGGGAAAGAGATGAAAGAAGAATCATTTCGTAAATTCGAAGAGGTATAAAAACAGTTCTACTGTACAGATCAAGATAAACATGTGAAGGCCAACGATAAAAACAAGATTAAAAAGGATTTAAATACCTTAAAGTCGGATTTGCAATCTTTCTATAGCGATAGCGAAGAAGATGATCTAACTGAACCCTGGAGAAAGAAAATAAACGAGTATTTCTCAACCAAAAAAGATGCCAAAGATGTCAACATTTTGGAGTGGTGGAAGGTTCATGCTAGTATATATCCTACATTGGCGAAGATGGCGAGAAACATATTTAGTATTCAAGCAACCTCTGTGTCAGTGGAGCATCTTTTTTCTCAATGTGCTTTAATTATGTCAGAGGAAAGAAATACATTAAACGATGATACATTTCAAGCCTTGGTTTGTTTGCACTCTTGGGCCACATGCAGTTTAAGAAATATTATATTTGACGTTAGTTTTTGAAATAATATGTTAAAATAATTTCTATTAAATATAAGTAACATTAATATAACCAGTATTGTAACCTTATTTTTATTATTAGCTTTTCCTGTGTTGCATAAGATTGAATGTCATTTTGGACCAAGACCAAGAATTTCATGACAAGACCAAGACAAGACCAAGACAAGACCAAGACGAGACTTAGACTTTTACTGTGGCAAGCCCCTGCTGGCTCGGTTTTTTTAAATATTGATTTTCTTGCCAGTAAACGTTCTTTTAGAATATTTTGTGGTAAAAAATTTTGAAGATAACATTTTCTAAATGATGACTTTTGTGGATTCAGAAAAAAAAAAAATTGATGAGGGTGTGTAAAAAAGAAGAAGAGCATGCAAATATGGTAGCTTTGTGCCAATAAATTGGCAGAGATTTTATTATTGGATTGCAGTATACAGCTCAAAAAATTAATATGAATTTCATGCTGTACTTGCATGCCTTCAGAGTTTCTTATAGCTTGCATTTAAAGGATAATTTATTTCATTTTTACTAGAGTGCTCCTTACATAATGAAAACCGCTTCCAGTAAATCAGCAAATAGCTTTCTCAAGCTCCTTTTTAGCTTTTAATAGTTAACAAATGTTTAAGATTTCGATTATTAAGAACAAATTTTTTCAATACAATATGCTGATATAAATCGTAAGATTATCATGTAAAAATTGAAATTTTTTTATCGTTTTGCTACGATATGAAATGTAACATAAACTTTTCATAGAATTTTCAACGCCAACTGTTCTATGCTGGTTTCTAATCCAATACTTCAATGGTATGAAAATTTTTATACTTGTATCACAGTTTAAAATCTTGTGTATTTTGCTATTTTACACTTATACTGTGTAAAAATTACACAAAATTTGTGTACATTTGTAGACAAAATAGTTGTACTTCGTACAATAAGTTTGTGTATAAAATATGAGTATAATAGTTAAATAACACAAGAATTGTGTACCCTTAACACGAAATTTGTGTAAACTAAAATTTATACAAAACGCATGTAGTCTGTTCTATTACACACTTATTTTTTCTGTTTATAATTGAAAATATTTTAAGCAGTGTAAAATAAGCTTCTTCTCATTGTAATAGTAAAGAATTGCGCATCAAACCTTTATAATAGTTACTTGGTTAAGTTTGTTTAATTTTTTATGCATTTTGTATAACATTATCCTGAGTAAAGATCAAAAGTTTGTAGTAAAAAAATGGAAATTTATTAAAATAAAATTATTACAATTGATTATTTGCATGAAACATTCCAATTGTATGATACTTTTGTATACTTCAACTGGCGTAGCCTTTTATCGCCGTTTGTATTTGTACTTCCTGGATGAGTGAAACAAAATAAAGTATCGAGATAATTTAAAATTGGGGACAAGTCTGTTTTTACACTCAATAAAGTACAATCATAGTGTAAATAAAAAATTAAATTTTTTCATTAAAATAATATAAAGAATTCTTTTTCTAAGTTAAATTATTTTAATAACGATCCCAACGGGTGTGTATGTATATTTTTTATGATTTTTTTTAGCTTACATCAAAATACGAAGAAAAATATTAAGTCATTTACCTTCTAAATTTGTAGACATGATAGTTAGATATCCTAATCTCCTATACAAAATTTCATCATTTCTTTAATAAAAAAAAAAAAACGAATGATTATATCATAATAATTAAAAATATAATATAACACTATTTTCATGCTCTACCCATCACAATTATTAGGAATTTAAAAAACAAATTTCTCACTTTAAAAATAAAAATAAAACTTTTTTTAACATCAAGAATCATAATAATAACCTAAATAATATATAAAATCTGAATTCTTTGCTTGAACGTCAAAAGAATAAAAATATTATCGTATAAATCCTTTTATCATTACATCTTACTAATTATGCCCAGGCATATGACTGGTTTTTCACAAAAATCTCAGTGTTTCTTCAATAAAATCTAGAATGAATAACTTATTTCGATTATTTTTATTTAAAGCTCTAGTTATTATTATGCTAAACAAGATGTTGCTATTAAAAAAAGCCAATTACATTTTTTCACCCTTATAATAGCAAAAAACCGTTTTTTGGAAATAAATAATCGTTATAAAAACCTGAATAAGGTATAGAACTCACATATTTTAAAAGTATGGCTTATTACTTAAATCCCTTAAACAATTTATTACCATAATCAAGAACATAGTGATCAACGAAAATACAAAACTAAATTTATTTATTTGTTAAATAGTTGAGTTTGTCTCTGAGTGATTACTTATAATGATATTTTCAATCCATAAAAAATCAGAAACTTAAAATTTTACTAAAAATGTTATGAAATTATTAAGTATTCAAACGTCAGTTATTCAAGTGCATGCTTTAATAAACTAGATCTCATTTACATGCACTGCGCGTGCGGCTGTTGGATGTATATTTTATAATAAAATAATATGATATGATAAAATTTAATATATAGGAAAAATAAATTCTTGAAGTTATTAGAATTTGGATAATTATTTTCAATAAATAAGATAAAAAATAAAATAGGTTACAGAAAGTATTCTTACATCATTTTCTTTGCAGTAGAAAATAGGAAAAAGTGCAATTATTACTTTATATTATAGGAAATAGAAAAATGAAAAACGTAGGGTTTAAGCTGGCAGCAAGCTCGAACCATTTATCTAATATTTTTAATTCATAAAAATAACCTTATAGAATTATTTTAAGTAGGTTATTGTAACATCTAAATACATCTATCTACCAATAATTGTAAATCTTTTTTTAAAAATTATGTAGCATACAACCAATGGAAAAAATGAATTTAACTTTAATTTTTTACACTTTAAAAATTATTTCATAAAAGTTTCAAGAATATTAATGATCCTGATTAAATTCTAAAGTAATCTTATAAAATTCTTTTAAGTAGGTTCTTGTAGAACTTAAATACATCTATTACAAATAATAGTTACTCTTTTTTTTTAAATTGCTTAGCATACAACCAATTGAAAAAATACAATTAAATTTTATTTTTGACGCTTTAAAAATTATTTTATAAAAGTGACAAGGATAATAATGATTCTCATTAAATTTTTAAAATTACAAAAAAATTGATTTATGTATACAATTCTTCATGTACATAATTTTTTACAGTACGACTCTCTCGTTGATTCCCAAAATAAATTTTTAATGTTTCCCACAACCAAACTCTGGACATCGCAACAAAAAGCTGACCATGTATAAAAATATCTCTACGAAGATCCATACCAATCCTATCAAATTTTTGCTCTTGTGATTTATTAATAGTCATTGCAAAAGCTAATCTAACGGAAAACTGTCTTCTTTCAAAAGTAAATAGATATTTGTTTCCACAGTGCAGAGTAATACAATATAAAAAAACGATATTGTTTCGTTTGTCTCCACCTAAAATTCTATATTTTACTCAATGATTATAGAAATCAGCGATTTGTAATCGAGTTCCATTGCACAAACCTTCATAAATATTATTGATTTTTATTAACATCATAATGCAACTTTTTCTTAAACGTAATTTATATGGAGGCAAGCTTGGAGGATTAAGAGAATTTAAATATTTAGGTAAAAGAGTATCGGAATGTAATTAACTATTATCACAATTATCAGTAGTGTCAATCCCAAGTATATACATGTTGGTAGTTTTATCGAATAAATATACCACTTGGCCATTGATATCATTAACATCAATATTTTTTGCTTGCAATAGGGCACATTTATTTATTTCATAAAACTTTTTTTTTTATAAGTTGACCAAAAATGTGGTTTACTAAAAATTAGTTATTAGTTTGTATGCTAGAATTCGGAAGTGTCACATTATCATTGTCATCATTTGAAGTACCATCACCTACATCAAACAAAATTTGAACAAACTCAACTTCTTGTTGTAATACTCTCATATTCGTTGTCAACTTGATTTTTAAAAATATTTCCATAAACTGCTATATTTTATAGACAAGTTTGAAATTTTGCTACGACTTCCACGTACTTTAATTGAAAGCAGTTGTCTAAAATCTCCACCTAAAATCATTATTCTCCCCCCTTAAATGATAAATCATTGTTCATACTGTCTCTTAACGTTCTATAAACTATTTCCAAAGCATATCTGGGTGCCATTTGAGCTTCGTTCTAGATAAAAACTTTGACTTCTTTCAAAAATAAGCCTTCTATTGATTGTTTTTTTATTGGCTTCGAGAATGAACTCGGAGGGTATAAAACGATATGCGCCAGCGCCTATGGTGGAGATTTAGTGAAATCCGGGGGGAAGCAAGCAAACCAGTGATCGCAGCAAAGTTAGAATTTATAAATAAAATAGCACTTGAGTCGCAATATCATTGCGCTATAATACCAAGAAAAATCAGCGCTCTCTAATTTTGTGAAATACAGCTAGTAAGTTGAGTTTGTTTTCCTGTGAATTGAAAAAAAGAGGTTGGAAAACCGAAGTGCACGTGAATATCTGTCAATATCTTTGTTTATGTGCATTGTACTAGCATGCATAAAGAGGTCCTTTCTAGAAGAATCATGTTGAATCATGAATATTTTATTCTCGTTGAACCGTTCGAATATTATCAACTATTTTTTTCGTTCGTGATTTAAGTTATCATGCATCTTGTTTGACCGTAACATCATTCGTATCATTTAATGCATTGGCAATCACAAATTGTTCCATTGTAGGAAAATCAGCTGAAATCTGTCCTTCTCTATCTAATACATTGTTAATTTGGCTATAAACTAGTTGATGACTTATTTCCTTATCATTTGTTCGTGAATAGTCTTCTACCATAGCATCTTTAAAATGTTTCCATAATTTTTCAGGATGAATATGTTGGCAATGTATCAATATACAAACAAACTACAGTCGAAGTCATTGTGGCATCATCCATACTGTAGCTTCGTTCATTGCTTTAATCCACTCATCATCGTTTTCAACAATTCCCAAAGCTAAGCACGTTGCTGTAAAGGAAGGTTGCAGAATACAATCAACCGTTTTTAAGTCATTATAACTCGTAGCGCCTTTAGTATGTAGCGATAATAATCTCAAGTAAAACTATTCTACTTGAGTTAGACGCACAGAAAACATACGCCTAATACAATTGAATCTTTTTTTTTGACTATTTCATAAAGTTGTAGTCATATTATTGTTTTTAGTTTTTTTGTATGCAAAACAAGTTGTGATTTCAGAATAAAAATATTGTCGTGCGTTTCCATTGCTAATGTTTAATTCTAAATAATCAAGAAGCATGCTGCTTGAATTATTTACATTATTTATTATAACTGGATATTCTACATTTTCTGTAATAATAACGCGTTCCTTATTTTGCAAATGCAGTGACAATCTAATAATAGCGTGACCATAACTTTGTAATGATTTACCCAAAATACGATAACAAGCTTCCACAGGTCCAACGTAGCGAGTTTTATTAAAGTTTTTAATTTCATCATCATCAACTGTACTATTCCTCCTCTGCTTCTTCTATTGTAACTAAAGCAGCATCATGTCCTTTGTATGTATATTTGTATAAATACTTTACAGCTAAATCACTTGAAACAGTTTCTATATTTATGTGACAATTAAACATCTTTAATCATTCTGGACAGTATAGAACTACCTATTTATTGTCTACTTCATAACCACCAGGACGTTCATAAATTTTACCAGTGTTTTTTCTGCGATATTGAGGATATTTATATTTATCCATGGTTGTTTCATCATTAAACTGTTTTGGAAATTTTTTTGTGCATTTATTATGTTTTATACACTAATCATCACAAGGACCATGTATCATATTTTCTGCCAATATAAATTCATCAAAAATTTCTGGCGTAGTAAATTTATAGCCACGTTTTAACGTAATTAATAAATGCATATGAGGCAACCCTCGTTTTAGAATTCAATAACGTATACGTATGCAGCAAGATTCCAGAAAAAAATTTTTTTTACAATGAGATTAAGTAAACGCTCCTTTTTTAAATGAAATACACGTGCTACTAAATCTGGTCTATTCGAAATTTGTTGTCAAGGTAGAAAATTATGTTGGATCTTACACTTATTAAGGTTGCATGTAATAGTAAGAAAATTGTCAGATTTCTCTTTTTTGTTCACGATTGCCATAGCATCTTTGTAACATTGTTTTATGCATCGAGGAGAACAAATAAACGTTGAAAGAAGTATTACAGTCTTACCTGCATGATCACTTACACCATTTGCAGAAATTTCCAAGTAATCATGTAAACCTTTATAAGTGTCTGCTTTTAACTTTTTTTGATTGTCATTAAAGTATTGTATTCTGTCTTTTTCAATTTTAACACAACTATCAACTAACCATTGTTGATATAATCTCCAGTCCATAACAAAAGGATTAAATTCTTTAGGTCTTATAGCAATGCGATATCGAATATAAGGCAAACGTGTAATACGTCGGTGTAAATCATTATTGCACATCATATTTTAATGCCATCCTTTAGATGCCAAAAGGATAAAACAATAGATAAATCCAAGGTTCAACATTAGAATCTCTATAACTTACGTATTGTAAGTCTTTTGTACTTTTGTTTCGCTGAGTAACGTATGAAGCAGGAGTTCAAACGTCAGCTGTTAAAGAAAATATAGCAGCAACTTCATTACCTCTCTGGAAATTGTATCGACTCCCATCTTGACCAGGCTTGAACGAAGACAACAATTTTCATTCTGGTTGCCGTTCATTGTTGTATAGAAGTTGCTGTGAAGTTATTTCTTCTCGCATCATTTCATAAGATTTTGCAAAAATATTGTTATTTCGTAGAATGCTATCTTAATTGATATAGGTCGACAATTAAGGACTGAATTTTGTATGACACGACAGTTGACAGCTTCTTCTTGATCGATAATAAAAAGTTGACCATATGATGGGTATTTGGCATCACAAAGATACAAAGAAGTTCTAATTTGATAATGTATGTGACCTTGTATTGTAAAAGTAAACGGCCCTCCTAGACCAGACGAATAATTAACCAAATTTGTATTGAATGACGCAAAAGATAGCGAATTGTTGTAATGACAGATTCGTTTGAAAAATTGATTAGGATAGGAATGCTTTTCTTTCAAGAAAGATTCCAGATCATTAGGAAATTCAGGTAGTGGATGAAGCGTTACAGAGTCATGTCTACAACAATTATTGAAGGTTAATCATTTTTCTGAAACGTTCTTGTCGTTAAAATGTTTTGCTTTACAATGTAAGCACAATTAATTTATCAGTCTTAAATGGTCTTCTGGAGTCTGATTTGAATTGGACGTTTCAAGTGATTGTGCGATACGATTATCATCTACTTGAAGTTGACGAGCATTTTGACGTTCTCTACGTCTATTTTCTGTATTTCGTGCTGCACGTCTTCTTGCATTAAAAAGTCCTTGTTCTTCATTTGTACGAGAAACTTTTGCTCAAGGCATTTTGAAAAAGACTCTTACAAAAAATTGAATTGAATAAAATCAAACAAGAAAAAATTTTTTGTTAAATCAAAAAATAAGGACGAGTTAAGTAAGAAATTGAAAAGTCTTGCTGCAGGAATTTAATAACAATAAAATCACAAGGAGTCTTAAGAAAAAACAAATAGATGTTTTATATTTATAATTTATATTGATAAAATTTTTTACACAATTAAACTGTAGTTAAAGTTAATGATGGTTGTAGTTTTATTAAAGTCTCACTTCAGTGGTAATTAATTTAAGTAACAGATAATATTTTACGTTGTCGATTATAATAGTTTTAGTATTTTTGCCTTACTGCATAAATTAAGTTTGTTTTTTATAAAAAGCAGTTTAATGTAGTTAGCAAATGATTGGTTTTCTTCGGGTACGGTTATTCTTGTAACTATGGTTCTGGTAATTTGTTGTAGTTGTGGTTTTGATAATTTGTTTTGATTGTGGTTTTAGTGATTGGTTTTAGTTGTGGTTTCAATAAATAGTTGTAGTTGTGGTTGTAGTTATAGTTGTTGTTGCAGTTTTAATTGGGTGGTCACGGTTTAAATGAGGAGGTGGTAATCCGTAACTTCTTTTCACTATGCTTTTAACACATGACTTAGCGGAAATTTCAAGTTGCAGAATACAACCAGGTTTAAATGATTTTGACAATGTTTTTTTTTTTCTTGATAAATTTAGTAATGATTTAATTAAAAAAATTTCAAATATAATTTATGTATTTGAAGTAATTTATTGACGCAAATTACCTTCATAAAAGGCTGTACAATAATAAGATCAATATACAGTTTACAAAAACGCATAAATAATAAATGTAACAGCTAGAAATAAACTTGTACGTGAATGAAAACTTATGGTTTTCTTATATAAAATTACATTCGCTATCACTTTGGTTGATTTTTTAAATAAATTTACTACCAAAACCTGAAACAGAAAAAAGGATATTGTTATAATGCATTCACTAAGAAACTATAAATTAATATCAAATATATTCATATGAGAAATAATTATTACTAAAATCAGCAAGCTAAGAAATATTTTTTAGTTACATAAAATAATGTATTGTCAAATAAGCCGATCTGATCGATGCATTTAGATAAAATGATTGCTTCAAAAATCGTTAAACATTATTCAAGTACGAATAATATTTTTATCTTACTGGCTCGTTAAACGCTAAAGTTTTAAAATGGCATTTAATTAAATAAGATTTTATCCAAAAAACATTAACAAATTAATGAAATTGTAAAACTATGAACACTTATAAAATCTATTTTTTTACAAATTAATTCTAAAATTAGA
Source organism: Copidosoma aretas (assembly GCA_030522625.1). Taxonomy (NCBI): domain Eukaryota; kingdom Metazoa; phylum Arthropoda; class Insecta; order Hymenoptera; family Encyrtidae; genus Copidosoma; species Copidosoma aretas. The sequence continues at coordinate 3,451 of JAPYYV010005845.1, read as the reverse complement.
GCAAATATTGCTCATAGAAATTAAGAACAATTACATGCTATGCCTCCAATCCTAATTTCACATGTGATTACATGAATAAATTAAAGTGTCTTTCCGCGTGCATGTGAAATAAATGATGGATTTCGGCATAGAATTTTATGTGAAATCATATACGGAATTCCGTGTCAAATTCGTTATGAAACTCTATGTTGAATTCCCTATAAAGTTGCATTTTTATCATTTGTTAAATGGAAAAAAAAAATTTAATTACATAAGAATGTAAATAAAAATAAAATTCCTCACTTAAATCCCCACGTACATTTCTACATGGAATACACGTGAAAAATTACGTGATTCTTACATGCAATTATTCATAGCTATTTTCAATCACGAGATTTTTTGAGTCAGAAATTTTAACAAACTATATAAAAATTACATTAAAAAAAAAAAAATTTGTTCAGTACTGGAAAATATTATTCATAAATTTCGTCTTTTTTTGACATTTTAATAGGATTTGAAAAAACAAAGCCTTAAGTATATTTTAATTTATTATTTCATTTGAGACTTAGAAATCAAAGGTTAGAATCGAGGTTATCTCTCTTTTTCTCTCTCCTTTGGCAAAAAGCGGACCACCTTTTTTTTAATGTTACATTACAGGGCATGTCTACTGTTACCGTCACATTATTTTTTCAGTTATAATATAGTATCTCTCGTACCTTTTATTATAATTAACAACTGGCAAAAAGTTCAAGTTAATAACTACTTTTCTTTCGTGAAAAAAAGCGCTATCAAAAACCGCTGGTTTTGGCGTTTACAATGAGAACCTTTCCTTTACTTATTAATATTAATAAAATGACCGTAGTAGACTTTAATTTTTTTATTAAAAGGCTGGAATATAGCATAATGTCTACGTCAGGCTACCCATACATGGAGTTTTGAGTTAACAAACTCGCCATAAGCCCGCATGAGTAGAAGAGAAAGAGAGAGAGAGAGATTTGAATTGATTTGATAGCAGATTTATTATGCCTAAGCCCATAGGGCCGAAAGGCAAGAGGGAGAGAGAGAGAAAGAGCAGCTCAAACGTTTTGCCAAGATTTTTACGTATCGGTTGGTATATTCATAAACATGCTGAATTTTGCACGCTTATAAATACCTATATATATACATATACATTATCTACATATACTATACACATAAAGACTGTTTTGGATTTTAGTGTACTATGAATAGTGTACATTTTCTAGAACTGTATTCCAATCTTTAAGTTGTTGATATAACATACCATGTAAAATACAATCATATAATATTTATATTTAGTTCATAAACTATTAACAACTTTCTGATTCTGTTGACTGGGAAATTTTATATAGACTGCTGACGATAGCGAAAGCCAGCCCTTATATAATTATCTCCAAGACGTTGAGGCAGCCTCACAAGTCCGAAAATCAATAGATTTCCTAATAATATATTATTTTTATTGTGATATGCCTATTGTTTATTTTGAAATAATCATAAATATTTTAGTCTAATGATAAAAAAAAAAATTAACAAAATTGAGAAAACATAACCCTTTTTTTTACGTTCTTTTCTTCTTAAATAATCAATTAATCAATCAACGAATTAACTGTCCAAAAAAGTTGAGATAAGTATGTAAAAATAACAATGTATATCTTTTACCCTCAGCTTAGCCGCAGTTGAAACTTAGATGAAAAAAAATTGAAAGCCGAACATGTGCACACCAGCACAGGTAACTACCATCTCGATGACGTTTTAGTAGTCTTAATTTGATAGAAATTATCGATCAAAATAAGAATTTGTACAGAAACACAAATTAAGACCGCGTCGCTTATCTATTTTTCTTGAATAACTCTTTACAATCCACAGTATACATTGAACAACGTATGCACTCGTTTTTTACGGACAACATGAACCGCCCTTTGTAATTCTGATATGTTCAAGTTTATACATATAGTTATATGTATATATCTTCCTATAATATATAGTTGCATGGATTTAGGGTGAGTACTAGCTCCCCCTCGCTCCCCCCGAACCCCCCCAAAATAAGGTAAAATTCATTTCTTTTTACAGTGAAATATGACCTCAAAAAATTTGAGTTAGCTCCCCACGCCCCCCCCCCCTTGCTCCCACCCAGCTCTCCCTAGGCTCCTTACCAGACTACCCTACTACCTCCCCCTCAACTCTCCCCGAAACATGTTTTTCTTTTCGAAATAAATTTTGACAACACTATTACTGTCTTATGCGTATACAAATACCTATATGAAAAACCAAGTACACCCCTATAATTATTAAAAAATTTTATGATACATCTTGTAACTGAAATTCAATGGAATTTCAGGTATTAATAATCAAGGTAAGTCATTAAAAAATTAGAGAAAAAATGTAATAAGAACCGAGCAAATATTATATGTTTGTATTCATTATCGTTTTTTATTTTCATCACGTAATTTTTAATGTCGTTTTAAATGCTCCGCTCTAACGTAACATTTTCCACAATTTTGACATATTTTTTTTTTCTATTTTCTCCATGACATTTCATATGCCTTGTTAAGTAATACCTCTGTTTGAAAAAAGATTCACATTTCGCACATTTAAATGTTTTCATCGAGTTCTTATATTTTCTTTCATGACGGATATAACTTTTTCTCTTTTTTATAATTATTTAACAAGAAGCCCAAACAAAGACTTTTGTACTATGATATTGTTGATAAGTTGATAAGTCTTCTGGAGCTGCAAATTTCAGTCGACATATCTTCCTTTAGAAGAAGTAGTAGTAGCTGTAGCAATAGTAGTAGTAGTAGTAGTAGTAGTAGTAGTAGTAGTAGTAGTAGTAGTAGTGGTAGTAGTAGTAGTAGTAGTAGTAGTAGTAGTAGTAGTAGTAGTAGTAGTAGTAGTAGTAGTAGTAGTAGTAGTAGTAGTAGTAGTAGTAGTAGTAGTAGTAGTTGTAGCAATAGTAATAAAAAAAGTAGCAGTAGTTGTTGTGGTAGTATTTGTAGCGGTAGTATTCGTTGTAGAAATAGCAGTAGTCACTGTTAGTAGTAGTAGTAGTAGTAGTAGTAGTAGTAGTAGTAGTAGTAGTAGTAGTAGTAGTAAGTAGTAGTATTTAAAGTAGTTCAAGTGGTACTATTTGTAGTAGTAGTAGTAGTAGTAGTAGTAGTAGTAGTAGTAGTAGTAGTAGTAGTAGTAGTAGTTGTAGTAGTATTAGTAGTAGAAGTTGCAGAAGTAGTATTAGTGGTAGTAGTGGTCGTAATAGTACTAGCTTTCCTTTTGGTAGTAGTATAAGTAGTAGTTATTGTAGTAATACAAGTGATCTTAGCAGTAGCGGTAGAAGTAGTAGTATTAGTGGTAGTAGTGGTAGAAGTAGTAGTATAAGTGGTCCTACTGGTAGTATAAGTAGTAGCAGTTGTAGTAGTAGTATTGGTACTAGCAGTAATGGTAGTAGTAGTATTAATAT
>JAPYYV010005844.1:0-14936 GCA_030522625.1 Copidosoma aretas | reverse complement strand
TCGTAGCAGCGTGAGCTCGTAGCAGCGTAGCTTATACCGCGACGTCACAGCTCATGTTATAGCACGGGGAACTCACCCCACCACTACCGTGCTATAGCGCGTGAGCTCGTAGCAGCGTGAGCTCGTATCATCATGAGCTTATTCCCTCATGAGCTTATTCCCTCATGAGCTCGTACCATCATAGCTTATCTACTTGAATGTAATTAAAAATTGTTGTTTATCCAGTATTGTATTTATTTACAGAAAACTGGCAAAAATGGCAGAAATCCTTTCAAGATAGTATAGCAAAAAATGTAATCGAATTTTTAGACGCTTCCCTAGATATCGTTCAAAACTGCATAATAATATAAACATGTTAAAAACATAATTTTTAATATTTCACTTTTATAATTATTATTAATAATCTTTAACATGTGATATTAATAATATTTGCCTATGTGATTTGTGAAACGATATATTTATGTTACCAGTTGAAGAAAATAAAGCTTTTTTGATACTTTCCATTGAATGTATGCTTTTAAATTTCACGCCTCTTACAGCGTTGCCGTGTATGCAAATTCTGCCCCTTTTTGATTATTTCACTATTAAAGTAGCTTGTGGATCTAATGGCAATGTAATATATTGTACAGATCATGTAACCTATTACACAAAAAAAATTTAGATGAATTCTACTAGCCGTTTTTCCGTAAATACAATTTCCCGTGAATCTTCCATTAGGTTACATGTTAAGCAGACGCTTTTTCATCAATAAATATCTAATAAAACGGTGTTGTGGGATGATCTGAAATTTTGTGTCATATATTCTAATTGCATTTCGAACATCCTGTCAAAATTTCAGGAAAATCTGTCATAAAACGCTATGTGTAATGAACGTCCTTAAAGATCATGAATTATTTCAAATATAACGTTTTTAAAATTAGCATTAGGTGGGGGATCACGTCTTGCTGCCATAATAGAAGTATTCCTGGAATATAATGGGATTTCCAATTGACATTTGACATTTGTAAGGAGCTGTCTCAATACTTTGGTTACCATACTACTAATACCAGCTACTCTGTAGCACCAGTATTAGTACTCTGTACTAATACCAGCAGCTCAAGACCTTATTCCTCAAGCAACCTACGGTTTAATGTAGTTGTTAAAATTGACTACCTCCTTTAAAAATATTAAGCGCAACATTGATCTGACATTAAAGCGCTGGATCTGTATGTCTCTCTATCTTCTACGGTGGTCATACCCTTTTTACTGTGACTTTGATTTATTATACGAAATGTATTATTCAAAAATACACTTATCTACACTTTTTCGTATGAAAATGGGCATGTGACTTTTTAAATTTATTATACAATGAATATGCCCAAAAATTGTCCGCAGTAACCCTATCTGAAATCAATGAAATAGTAGAATATGCTTCGAATAATGGAAATCGCATGAAGAGCCAAAAATATTAAGGTGTCTAGTGAGTACTTCTTAATAACTTGGAATATACGCACATGTAATAATGCAAATTTGATAAAACAACATATTAGAACACCGATACTTAACTCGTTTTTTTTTTAACAGAATGATTAGTAATGTGTGTGTGTGATAGTATATTACATACGTAGTTCCTCAATATTAAGCAAGTCCAATCTGTGTTAAAATGCATACTGGGCGCCTACACTATGGAGCGCGGAGTGTACAAGAAGTAAAATTAGAGAAAAAGGAGAAAAAAGGAGGGGAATCGGTTTGTCCTCGATCACTAGCTCAGAGGAAAAGAAGAAAAAAGGAGAGGAATCGGTTTGTCCTTGATCACTAGCTAGGACTCGTTACTGTGGCACGCTGACGATCTAGCCACATACACGGAGAGGAAAATCGTAGGGCTGTCTCATAGCTGACATAGCCGTACACGATGAGTGTGGAGGTGTCTTACACCTATCAATGTTTTGTGATATCGATATCTTTGAATCGATACATCGATATTTTGTATCGATATCATGCACAGTTGATATTTACATATATCGATACTTTTAATGCAATATCGAAAAAAATTTGATATCAATATATAAATTTCTTCATACTTTAGTCGTAAAATGTAACTTTATAAAGTTCGCTTCATGATGATCTGCTGAGAAAAAGAGGTGGATCCGACAAGGCCAGTCTTGCTCGTAAAATTAAGGAGAATAGTCTTCCGGAAAATGTAAGTTACTGCTAATCACAATCAGTGATGCCCCAAGTGAACAAAATGCGATACAATTTTGGACTCAAACTCCTAATTTGCCTCTGTCAAGATTAACTATACAGTGCTTAACCACAATAGCTACATCTGCACCGTCCTAACGTCAATCATCTGAAGCAGAACAAATGTTAACTGAAAAAAGATCACAATTGACACCTACTAATCTTTAAGAATTAATATTTTCAAATACTTTTTTAAAGAAGATTGCCATTTAAATATTGTGTAAGCGTAAGTGTGACTAAAATTAGATTGTACCTAGACAAGACTGAAATTAGTCAAAATATTATTAATTTTATAAGATTTTATTAAACATATTATTAGCACTTAATTATTTTTCAATCAATGCACTCAATAATTAATGTTATTACTTGATGTAATAACTTTTTATGGGCTTTGTAACTAAGGATTTATATATAGATGATATTTCGTTTGAAAATAAAGACTTAAAATTAATTTCTCCGATACGTATCGGTATTTTCCGTATCGATACTTTCTGTCCCGAAGTATCAATCGTATCGGTACAATTGCTCTTGACACATATCGATACACAATATTAATATTTTAGTCAGGTTAGGCACCTTTAGATGCATGAGTGTGTATCCTGCGCTGTAGGCATGGCTGTATAGTATAGCCGTGCACGGCAGGGTGTTCAAAGCGGACACCCGCCGAGCGGGGAAATTAAAATTCACTAATACTAAATAACTCAATCCCAAGCTGTTTAACACAGTTATCCAGGAGACAGTGAGTGAATGATATAGTAACTAATAAATTATTATGAAAATAATAAGTTTTCCTAAATAGCAAGCTTTTTAAACCAGTTGACACGGGGAGGGGGGGGGGCAGCGAGTAATTAATAGGAGTTAAAAATTTTTTATAAAAATAACAAGATAACTGCTGATAAATAAATTTAATCTAAGGTGATGCCATGGGATAGGAGCGTGCTTCGGGGAAATAATCTTAGTACACTTCATATTATAATAAACACAATAATATACCACTTTATTATTAACACTTAGATATTTATAACACTGAACTTGTTAATCTAGATTAATGTTTCTAGCTAAGCAATCTAACGTTTGCTTATGTAATACATCACAATTACTTTATAATTATTATTAATAACGATAACTAACTGTAAAACCAGATCTATATCGTATGTTACTAGATACGTAAGGGCTGTTTCCCTTAAAGAGCACGACCGCACGGGCAGCAGACGAAGGAAAAGTAAAGGAGGGAAGTGAGAAGTACACCGCTGCGCGGCTCTTCCTTCTCGCTTGCGCAGACTTGTGGTTGCAACAGACACCACAATCGCCACGAAGCACTAACAGAGCAGGCGAACCAAGCCATACTTAGCAATAACCTTAATCCCAAACTTTTTAACCCAGTACCCCGGGAGGGCAGCGAATAAATAATATAGTAACTATTAAATTATTATGAAAATAACAAGTTTTCCTAAATCTCAATCATATTAACATAGTAAAAGGGGGGGGGCAGCGAGTAAATAATATAATAAGTAAATAAATTATTATGAAAATAATAAGATAACCTGAATCCCAAGCATTTCAACCCAGTTACCCGAGGGACATCTAGTAAATAATATAACAATTAAATATAATAATCAATTACTCGCTGTCCCCCGGTTACCGGGTTTGAAAGCTTGCGATTTAGGTTATGTTGTGATTTATATGATAATTTATTTAATTTTTATATCATCAACTTGCTGTTCCCCGGGTCACTGGGTTAAAAAGCTTGAAATTTAGGCTAATTTGTTATTAAATTATTACTTTACTAAATTTTTACATCAATTATTCGCTGTCCCTCGGGTTACTGGGTTAAAAAGCTTGCAATTTAGATTAATTTGTTATTGAATTGATAATTTAATAAATTTTTACATCAATTACTCGCTTTCCCCTGGGTTACTAGGTTAAAAAGCTTGAGGTTTAGATAATCTGGGTTTTGCGGTTTTGCCCATATATCGCATTTGAATTTCGCGCAATATAATTCACTGCCATCAAGAACACTGGCACGGATATCTTGTAGATATATCCTATAATAATCATAGCTGACAACATACAACTGATACAGTAATTATAATTGGGATTCTTCTCACTTAAATGTGTAATAAGGAAGATCTTGTAAATGCTGTTGATAAATATACTAAAGGAAGAAGCTAAAAATATATATGTCTCAGTTTTTCACATATTTCCTGGTCCATCCCACCCGCAATACCCATTCGACCTCATCTTCGATTAAGCTTACTATTGGCAGCAGCAGCTGCCGAGAGCTAGCAGGCAGAAAACCGTTAACCGAATGCTATCAGAAACAACACCGTTGATAGTAAATATGCGATTTACGTAATTAATGCACAAGTGTGTATGAGCGTGTGTATGTAAGTGATGCAAGAACATAAAAAATTTTATATAAATGTAAGCACTGGAGCATAAAATAATCGACTGTTATTACAGAAGCGTAGCGGTCGTATGCAGTATAGAGCTATACAAATTCATCAAAAAAACTTGTACATAAATTACTGTAATGACAAAGTGATCGACTGTTCGCAGGAGCAGGGATATCACGTAGAGTACAGAGATCGTGTACTCGGTTAAAAGAAAGATATCTGTAGAAAGAGAGATAGACCAGCTGCAGACGTGCTTGAACTTACGTTTAGCACGCAGCCTCCGATACATATTGGTATTGTGCAAGAAAAGAAAGTTAAAGTGCCACGGCCAGAAAATGGTGCTAATATTAATCACGTAGAATTTACGCAGTTAAAATTTGTAACTTAGAAATAGCCTTACATGGCCTAGGTACGTAATATACCCTATTAATTACTGTGTAGCTCACGTTGCTAGAAATAGTCTGTCGTCTGTTGGCTATTTATAATTTCTCTCGCACGATCATGGCTGCCACAGCTGGTACAGTGCTTGATGCCTTTATCGTACAAAGATGTCTGCGATGCACTATCGTCGGTAGCTTGGTGTGGTCCGCAACTGTATGGTCTCGATGTCGGTAGTCTTCGGCTTTGTCTACACTATTTTCGCGACCCTGTCTTATCGCCCGATAAATTTATCGTCTTGGCTTGATCGAAAATGGTGGATTTACTTGGGTCTCGTGAGTTTGCATGCTTGTTTTCCTTTCTCGTTCGTCCCATCAATCAGTTTTTCTGTGCAGTAAGCTATTGGCTCCATGCAAGTCATTATGAGCCTTCTGTAGATTGATAAGGCTCAATTTTGTCGGAATCATGTCTGTTTTCCGCAAACGTTGCCATGCTTAAGGCTGAAGTCACATGGAGCGACGAATGGACGAATGACGAGTGACGAATGCCATAAGACTCTATGAGAGCGAAAGAGAGGTCTTGATGAATAGACCTCTCTCTCGCTATCACGAACTAAGATGGCATTTGTCATTCGTCTTTCGTCCATTTCTCAAGACCTCTCTCTCGTTCTCATGGAGTCTTATGGCATTCGCTATTCGTCATTCGCTTGGAAGAGCAAAAGAGAGGTTTGAAGAATGATAAATGCATTAAACACCGTTAGAGCGATGGAGAAAAAAAAATTCATTTATTTTGTTAACAATACTTATATTTATGATATATCCAAATTTCAAAGACTAAAACCGATATTACCATTATTTTTATAGTTCTTTTACTTGTTTTCGTTTTTCAACTTTAGTTGGAAAAACATTTTCCAAATACTTTAAAATACTTAATTCTTATGTACAATCATCAGCCGAACAACTTTTGTTCAAAACTTTCCTCACTATGACCTTTTGTTTTGGAGATATTATGAAATAACTCAGAAAAAAGCTGTTTTACGGTTATTTTGCAACAATACACTTGTAACGGGCCTCCTTCTCATTCAATTTAAGTACTAAGTGAGCTGACAGCTCTCGTTTAATCTTTGTTACATCATGGTTAGTTCAGGTAACGTACACCCAGGAAGGTAATGGTTTTCCACAATAATTGTCAGTTACGAATCCAATGGCAGTCAAACATGAGAAGGTTATAGGAGATGATAGGTAACATGACATTATTGACAGCATTTAACAATACGTTCAGAAAATAATCACCTTCCGCTGTGTGTACACCCAAGGTACGTTAATTATTTCCAAGCTTTACAAGGGATAACAGCAATTTTAAAACCAGCCGATTGTTTGTACGTGCGATATTATGTCATTGATGTCTAGAAGCTGAATGTTTTGGAAAGAATTCATATACCCTTGGTGCACAACTCGATTTTTGTGCCTGTGGTTCCCCGACTACTTCTAGTCCATGACTAAAAATGTAAAATGAATGTATAAGTATAGCGAAATAAAGGTAGAAAATTCTCGTCCATCTAGTACACTCTGACGGAGGAGTCAAGTTGTGTCCCGGGTAATGAGAAAATTAAATCCTGGTGCCGAGTTGGGTCCAGGTCATTAAGCCCATGCCTTGAGTTGGGTCCCGGTCATTAAACACACGTACCGAGTTGGGTCCCTAGTTACTTTTTCCAAAGCTACATAGTAATATACTATCGTACAACACACACTATTTTCATATGACGTAAACACTTACTACAATTTGCACATATATGTGCTACGTTGGCGATCACTATCAAATTATGCGGTCAGTCGTCGATGTTGCTTGAAACCGTCCACACTTCGTTTACTGTTGAATTTCTATTTTAATCCAACGATGGAATATTGTGTTGGTGAGGAAGAAAAATTGTTCATCAAAAATAGATTCTTTTACGTACAGATTACATAAAACTTTGATTGAGAATATCGAGCGTTGGAAGTGTTCGGTGTCGACCTGTACCAGTTACTTAAAGATCAAATCTGAAGCATTGATTTAACATCCTACAAAACATAATCGTGTGAAAATTGACGAAGCCACTTTGAATAGACGAATGCTAAGTAATGTGCTTAAACGAAAGGCTGTTGATGACGTTTCTAGTCGTCCATCAAAATTGCTACATTTATACTTTGACTTATGATAAAACGAAAAGGTTGCCATCAGCAAAGTTTCTCTTGTAATGCTTTGAATTTGTAATATCTGTAAATATATAATAGTTCTCTGCGTAGCACAGTCACTCCAAATGTAAGCCGCACACACACCAAGCCCTCCAAAAAACATTATTAGAAACTAACTAGACAAGTATCAGTTTGAGAGTCCAGGCTTCATGACCGGGACCCAACTCAGTACCTGTTGTTTAATGACTGGGACCCAACTTGGGACCTTGACTTAATGTCCGGGACCCAACTCGGCATTTTTTTTCAGTCAGGGAACCAACTCGACATCAGCCCACTCTGATAAAGACGATTTGCAGATCACTTAGTATAAAGTGCATCAGCTCATGACATAATGTTACACATGTACAAACAGACAGTCGACAACATTAAATACCAGCAGATCTTATTCATGGTGTGGCTCTTGTGGTCCAGGGTGTCTCCAGTGCTTTTATGGATCAGGTACAACAGTACAGGTGTAAGATTGAGAGTATATGAGCTCCATGCTGGAGAAGAAGGACCAGGAGCTTATGTAGACAGAGTTAGTGCAAGCCTGTTTTAGTGTATCAATTAAAATCTGGCAGCATCTCATTATCATAATAACTATTCATCTGAATAGGATAAATGTGTTTTAATTATTTACTGGTATGTATTGTCATGTTGGGATCCAAGACATTGTATGAAAACTGTACAGTCCTGCACGGGAGGACATTCTGTATGTTACACTGTATACTTTAAGAACTTGCTCTAGCGTAGGACTGTACAGTCCTTCATTAGATCAAAATCATACGCATAAGATGTCACCACCACACAGATTGTAACAATTTGCAGATCACTTGAGTTTGATTTGCATTTTTTGTCGGTAGGCTTATGTTTACTGATAAATCAATCAAACTTACTGCACTTAAAAATATAAAAGCTCAAAGTGGTCTGCAAATAGTTACATTCTGTAGGTGATACTTCAAACTTTATGATATTGCTCCAGCGTAGGACTGTAAAAAAAATGTTATTGAAATACTTGGATTCAAACATTTTAATACAAACCGGAAAAAAACTGAAACAGAACGCAGAGCACAATTTTCTTGTACAAATGATAAGTAATCATAAAAAAGTGTGATTTCCCATGATTGTAATAAAAAGCTTTCGATTATCTTGTCCAAACAATTTTTACTAACTTGGAATGAATAAGTGATTGAAGTATTTTTTATATGTGGGACGGGAAATTTCAAAATTCCGAAAATGTCAATGTGAACGCTTCTGCTGACAGCTTGTAATAGTTTACAATAACTTTACAACTTTTTTCTCGTTCACTCACTGGAAAAAAATTGTGATTATTTTACACGCTTTGTTTTACTACACTACAGTAGGCTTATACTCACTCAAACATCGGATTATTTATTAGCTTCTAATCATTCTTCTATCCAGCATAAAGCTCATGCACTCTCGGTCTCTCGATCTCACAGCTAAACTGTAACACCTGGTCCATGGAAAAAAAAAACGAAATAATTTTTCTAGGTTATCGGGTAGTTACTCACGCATTTTCCTTTCCTGCTGCTAAGAGTTATCAAATTGAGCCATACGGGACCATAAGAGCTGGAACGTGATAAACATGGGATGCTGTTTGATACTGTTGTCTGAAATTGTAATAAGCTATATTATAAAGACTCGAGGGAAGCATGCGTGGTGCAGAGTTGCAGACGATGTTGACATTTCTTAGCAGACGCGACTGCGCGATGGGTATACCAATACAGTGCCAACTGTCACGCCACTGACCGACTCTGCTCGTTGGCGATGTGGCAACTTCGTGTGTTAGAGCAGTGACCCCATTGCCAGCCTATCCTATTCAGGGGTAGTTTCATGTGTATTTTCAATCGACTCCCATTTAAAAACCTTAAGCCCGAAAAAAAATTTCCAACGGGGATCGATTCAGAATTAATATCCCTACACGCTGTTTTTTGGAAATGCTACTGTTACATATCACCCTGTATATAATAAGATTTATACTAGCGGGACGTCCCTTCCTGCACGCTCTGCGCACCAACCCTCTCATTGTTTCTTTTATACATATATCTAAATTGCTAATACGGGAATTAATTTTTCATTTCATCGTTATGTCAGAGGTGCATGCCTACAGTATTCGTTACTCTTTCTTCTTTCTCATACACCGTCAGGGTCACTTAGCTGATAAGCAAAGACTCCTATACTTAAAGCAGCGTCCAAGCACTAAATAATTGATGAGCCACAAGGATATGTCATGCACATCGGGCGATAACAGCTCTCTTCTAGTACTTACGAGTACTTGTAAAACTCACTTATAAGATTATTTGCAACTAATTGATATATGTGCATATTTATGCATAGCCACGGATACATGTTACTCATCAATACAAGCTTTTAAACTGAGAACAATAGCAACTGGATGATCCACCCATGATATTAAACTACACTTTTGTTTGATATAATTTAGAATGTATTATAATTTGCAAATAACACTTTTAACTACTGTCATTGTTAAGCATACGACGCACACTTCCCACGCACGTGCAAATCAACACTAACTGCGAATAATGCACATCACGATTCATACATAGCCCACGGTAACACCTCGTAGACTTTACCGATTTTTACCACTTAAATTTATAACTGCCTAATTTAATAGAAGAAGTACGAAGCTTACATTGCAAAAATGTATAAATAACCAACTCTTTGAATGTTGCGAAATAATTAAAATCATGTTTGATTTCCAGAGTATGTAAAGAGTAATGGAAGAAACGGCCATTTAGTTGGTTGCTTCCCTTTCTTCACGCAAAAAGGTTCGACACGAAGGAGGTAACTATACTGACGCCTCACATGAACGGCTAAGATAGCGCGCCACGAGCATCAAACGACGGCTGAATTCTCCAATTTTACAGGGGGATAAACCCCTGGGACGTACACGGCTTTGGTCATCAGTACCTGTTGGACGGCTACCCACAAGAAGATAAACCCTTGGGATGTTCACCCGCCAGCTGCTCTAATCCACGGAAGGCGTAACCTGAGGAACGCGCTATCTGCCCGTGCCTCTACATATACAAATCTTATGATCTTAATAACCAGTGAATTTCTCCACCAAAATTTACATTTTTCTTTTCATTTATTTCATTCCGCCAAATCAAGAGTAGGCGCGCACCCATGATCTTACGATACGTTCAGAAAGATCACCCGTACTAGAAATATCGAGGGTACAGAGGTCGCACGTCGGGACCCAGTGCCTCGGTATATCATAGATGGACGAAGATAAGCTGAGGTACATAAACCCCAATGGACGATATATACTCGGTGGGAAGCTCAGTAAGAACTTAGTAGATTAACCCATTGCGTAAATACCGAAGTTAAGGTGTCCTAACCCTGCTCGCACAGTAGAAGTCTGGCAGGAAGCGCAACTGGTGTTTACGCAACGGAAATGGTGCAGTCGGGACGCGCACTCCCACCAAGATCATAAGTCACCAAATACGACTCTTTAGCTTAACCTAAAAACAACCCTAGATTGATCTAATCACTCAGGCTATCAAGCGCAAGCTTAGGCCTAAAAATAATAATAAATCTACGTTGCCTCCGTCCGACGTAATAACATACATGCGAACATTCGTAGATAACCAATATGGACACATAAAAATTCGCTTAGAAATAAACTAATAAAGTTAATGCAAGAAATTAGTTCAAAGATATAGCAAATTATTTTTTCCAACTTTATACTAATAAATGACTCCAATAGGTATTTTAGGTTAAGAATAATACAAATGCATATGTACATAGAATTTATAGAATGATAATTGTTACAAAAACAATTAAGTAACTTTTTAGTCATTTCTGAAAATTTTAAAATCAATTATGAATATAAGTTTATAAGGAGATACCAACTCAAAATTCTTACTCAATATTAGCGAAGAAAAAATATCTCCTTAGTTATTTTTTTTACAAATTTTTACATCCTATTACATTCTTCTTTCTTATGTCATAACTACTTAAAATAAATTCCCATTAAAATGATTTCAATAGTATTTACAATAATATCTAATACAACATTGTTACAATAGAGTTGAATATCAATCACCTCCATATATATTAACATAGGAACATGTGAGAATTACTTTTCATATTGACTTGATCTTAATATTTAAATGGCACAACATGTCATTGTACGATCAAGCTTTTCTCTGCGGTCCCTAATATACGTATATATTGGAAAAGTCTCTTATATTTTTATATATTATCGACCCATTTCCTTGCACTACGGTTATAGCTCTTTTCTGCATATCTATACAATATATTTTAATTCTATGTTTCTTACTCATCTTATATTTTCTTTTTTTTTGTCCTGTCTCTTAATAGAAAAATATAATAATTTTTTTTCTCATTGCAGAACCTACATTTTATAATTTAAAATCGTCTTTCTTGTGTCCTCTTCACAGTCATATATCTCAGACTATACCATTTCTCTTTGAAATCCCCTGGTAAGTTTTACTTTTCCTGATATTTATCTCTCTCTGTTCGTCTTTTATTTCTTTACAATAATTGTCAATTACCATACTGTTTTTTTTTATTTTTTTATTAATAAGTCTTTCTCCCCTTGTTAAATTCTGTTTGATTTTGCAAACTCATTTTTTTCAGCTGTCATTTTAAAAATTCCTATTGTTGTCTCATCCCATGAGTTTTTATATTTTACTTTAACTACCTTGCCCAATTTTGTAGGATTTTTATGCATTAAGCTTATAAATTTTTTTATCAATCAAACGTGCGGCTACCTGCTCATATCTTTTTTTAAACTACGCAAAAAGTAATTATCAGACCTAATTCTTATATCCACTTTATGAAATCTCTTAAATATATATACATATATACATACATATGTATGTGAAGTTATTTTGATGAGGTTGCCCAAGGAATGAAGCAAAATACACTTGAAGAATTCAAGTCAAACAATTTATTGTTAATCACTAATATTCACAACGGATTCTCATACGAATTATTCTACAGCTGGGTGGATCGAATAAGCTCAAAGATACATACACAGAGTCATGACACGTCCGCGCGCACCGCTAGCGTGAACAGCACTGAGGAGCTAAAGTGCACATTCCCATGAGTGCACGCCTCACAGTCAACGACTGCTATACTCATATATATATATATATATATATACATTAGTAAAACATATACAAGCCAAGGTATAATTCCACCACTCCCTCTCTTGGATGTGTTTTACGAATCTACTAAATTTAAATCAAATTATTATGACATCAAATCGATTTTATCGATCAAGCTCTTACAAAAAATATGTTTATTACACGAATTATCAATGATTACATATTTTACAAAACATACAAACTAATTCAAGACAAAGCTTAATTAGATCTCTGGAGTTCAATCGGTCCAAATGACCTCTCTTGAATACGGTCGTGCAGTGATTTTTCCAGGACAGATCAGTTATTTTTTCCTGAACAAAAAAAAACAATCAATAATCAATTAAATCAAATTATTTAAAAACATTATTCATTAACTTGGTCGTCAATTTCTGGTAAATTTCAAATGATAAAGGCTTGGTGAAAATATCAGCCAATTGAAATTTTGTACTAATCCAATTCACTTCAACTTATTTTCGAGTAATGCACTCCTTAACATAATTTTCTCTAATATCAGTCATATGTCGAAGTTTTTTACCACCTTCTGTCTTAGCACTTGCGATTGCTGCTTGATTATCACACCAAAGTTTCATTGGCACAAACGAATAATTTAGCATCAGACTCAGTGAATTATTTAAAACTGCTAACTCTTGGCGCGCTTCACTCATTGCCACGTACTCGGCCTGCCATATGGACAAAGAAATATACGTCTGTTTATGAGTACGCCATGCAACGGTGTCTCCGAATAATTTTATAACGAATCCACTAGTAGTTAACGAATCTTTATAGTCAGCAAAACTAGCATCTGCAAAAGCTTCCAAGTGATCCGAATTAGCCCGATACGTTAAACCTAGATTTTTCGTACCTTTGAGGTATCTAAATATCCTCTTAACCATACACCAGTCATCCTTCGTTGGATTTATTTGGTGTCTACTGACTATATTAACTGCATATGCAATATTAGGACCGATAGTATTTGATGCATATAATAATCTGCCTACAGCTTCTTTGTAAGGCACATTTAGCTTAGGATCAGTTTCAGCTAATGTATTTTCATTTGAATCATTTTCTCTATCTCGCATTTGACGATGAGCTACTTGACTAGTTATCATGGGGGATCTTTGTGGATTTACGTCATTTTGACCGAATCTTTCAAGCATCTTGGTAATATAGTCACCTTGAGATAGAGTTAGTATTCTCCTTTCTCTATTTTGAATGATATTTATACCAAGAAAACTTTTAGCTTTACCAAAATCAGTTATATCGAATTCATTTTGCAATTTAGTTTTTATTTCAACTAATTTCTGCGAACAATTCCCAGTTAAAATCATATCATCGACATAAAGTAGCAAAATCAAAATTTTTTTTCCATCACACCAAGTGAATAAACAAGGCTCTAATAAGTGTGTTGTCAATCCTAATTGAATTGCCGTTTCAGTGAATCTCTCCTTTAAACGTTTAGGGCTAATTTTTAATCCATAAAGTGCTCGTTACAACTTACAGACTTTATTTTTGCGAATAATTTTGTCAATATCAATACCCTCAGGTATCTCTATATAGATTTCCTCTTTTGTTTTACCGTTCAGAAAAGCTGTTTTCACATCAAGTTGACATGTGTCTAAATCAAATTTATTGATTATGGTGAATATTAGTCTAACCAGGGCTAAACGGGAAACATGAGCATAGGTCTCTTGTAAATCATAAGAATTACTATCTTTAAATCCCCTGATTACTAATCTAGCTTTGTATTTGATTCCACCATTTAGATCGGCTCTTTTCTTAAAGACCCATCTCGAATCCAGAATATTTGGCTTTGTACCATCATCTGTTTCAGTTGGACGGTTTACTATATTCCATACCTTATTTTGATTCATAGAATCTAGCTCGTCATTAATGGCTTTAATCCAAAAATCCCTATCAGAAGCTTTCATAGCCCCTTTGAACGAGGTCGGATCACCACTAATGTCAACTAGCAAGGTATAGTATACTTCATCTTTATTATGAATTATTTTGTTATCTGTTAATTTATCTATCTCCATTTCAAAAGTATCGTCCATGTTTGCTAATAATATGTGAGTGATTTCGTCATCATAAGTAAATTTATCATTTATATTATCAAAAACTAATTTATTTTTAATTTCCGAACTTAGTTTACTCTTAGTAAAACTCGAATCTTCAATCGGAATCCGAATGTAATTAACTAATTTTCTTTTTTCTTAGTCTTCCTCTTTTCCTTTTCTCTCCCTCTGTTTCTTTGACGTCTACCGAATCAGAGTCGAATTTCACAAACCAATCCTGTTGATTAATCAAATTTTGTACTGGTTGCCAGTTCAGGATATTATTTATTTTGTATATATCTCTATATGTTAACTTTTCAAAGAAACGAATATCACGACTTTCAAAAAACTTTCCTTCCTCAGGTTTCATAAGAATATATCCTGTTCTAGTATAACCTACTAATATTACCCGACGTTCCAGACCCCTGAACTTAGGACCAACTTTTCTTTGGACTTTTATATATGCCAGACAGCCAAAACGCTTAATCTGACTAATATCAAAACTAAAATCTGGAG
>JAPYYV010005843.1:0-14936 GCA_030522625.1 Copidosoma aretas | reverse complement strand
TTTTAGTTGATCTATCGTGTTCGTCTGTGGCGCAGATCGTTAACAAGCCACACTGAAGAGTCCAAGTTGGCGATCTGGGACGAAACGAATCTTCTCCTTCCCTTCGATTTCTTTCCGTTTTTCCTTTGGTTTCGAGCTTCCAAAGTGAAGCTGCCAAGTACGAATTTCAACAAGCGTTGAACTTGCTTGGTATGGAGCAGCGCGTATACAAGTGTGGGTGTAATTTTAAAAATTACACACACACACATACGTCAAATTAAAAATGATATGAATGTTTATTTATTAATGTGACTGTAAGACCGATATAAATATTTGTCTTGTTTCAACATTTACAGTCGACAAAAGTATTATTGGGGTTTAATGATAATAATGTTAATGTTCATAAAATTCGTACTCATATAGATCATTACAATGGCGATTGTGACAATGATGATGATAACAATAATAATAATAATGTCACGGATGATAATGATAATTATGGTGGCCATAGCATCGATAATGATAGTAAAAACGACAAGTACCACAACAAGAAAGATAGAGATGATGATGACAATGATGATGATGATAAAAATTATCCTAATGACAGTAATATTCATTTTTGTGCGGCCGCAAACAATAGTCATAGAAATAATAGTAGAAATTCTGATGATGATGATACTGACGATGACAATAATAATAATTTTATTGATGATGATACTAATACTTATTATAATCATGATAATGTTAATTTTGATATAAATGATTGTAATGATGATGATAAGGTAATAGTAATGATAATGATGCTAAAGATATATATGGTTAATGATGATAATGAAGATCATGATGATAATGTCGACAAAAATTATTCAAAAAAAATTATTCTGATTATAATGGTGATGATGATGATGAGCATAAAGATGATGGTCGTGACAATGATAATGATTATAATGATTTTTGCAATAACGACGATGATGATGCTGACGATGTTACTAATAATCTTGATCACAACAAAGATGATAATAGTGATGTAGATTATTATGATGATGCTGATGATAATGATGATGACAACAAGATAATTGTCGATAAATCAAGATATGGATTCCATTTAAAGTATTTATCAATAAGAGGTGAATTCATCTTTTTTTTTTAAATGAATTACCAGTCGCGTTTTTTTTATTTTTATTCCTGAAACGCGAATTTTGAACGAAATAAAGTACGCAAGCTATTTGTGTCAGTCTTGGTCTTGCGTTTTAGTGAATGAATTGTAGTTATTTAAATCATATTATTAATCATAATCTTGTGTTATAGAATAAATATCATTTGACACTTAATTAGTTATCTCCTTAAGAAATGATTTGTGATGATTAAATATGGCACTTGCAGCAAACAACTAGTATTTTTTTTAAAGCTTTCATTTTCAAGATGTTACTTTCTTGGCATTGCATCGAATCATTAAATAACTGATGAAGCACTTATGGCCATAAATCAGTTGATGGGTTTGATTTTTATTGCAATGCTATAGTCTGTTTAAAACGATAATATTGTTTTGTTGTTGGAAGTATTCGAGAATTTACTGAGATATATATTTGTATTTCTTTATGTTTTATATTAATGAAAAACAAAAATGATTTATTCTATACTATTATCTCTGTCGTTTTTCATTATCTCAAATTAAAGTGCTTAATAAATTAGACTGTAGACGGTTATTATGTGTTTTGTACATTATTGACTTTTTTATAGTAATGATCTGTTAAAAATTTCTCATTTGTCAGTCGAATAGATGTAACCCGTATTTAAAACAAAGTTTTTTATCGGACACATACTTTACATGAAACATAGCTGAGACCAACTTTTACGTTACTCACTTTTCTTTCCGGTGGCGCTAAGGGTGCTGACAATATTAAAATATTAATATCTGTCAATTGCAAGACATTATTAAACTGTAATAGTGCAAGATTTTTTGACATAAAATTAAGTTGTTACGGTTGCCAAGGATATATATATATATATATATATATATATATATATATAACAAAAACAGAAAATTGGCTTATCGTAATATTCTACTTACCCCGCAACCAGCATGATAAGAGACAAAGCCAGTTAAACAAAAGCGTAAGAAAATTATTAAAATTTTTTTTTTTAAATTAAATAATTCCAATAAAAATTCTGATAAAATACAATATATTCCTTTTAACTACTCTCAAGTTGACCCAAAATTCGCAGCCATCAGCCGTTAGAAAAATAAATTTTTGTTTAATAATTATTTAGAATGGCAAAAAGTTCTCGTTTCATGCTTAATCCAATACAATTTTTTTTTTAGTTTACGTAATTAGATGAACTGTCTTCTGTACGTGCGTGATGTTTTTCCCTTTATAAAACCCGTGAGAATCGTCAATTGTTAACTAACCTTAAGTACGTTTCAAGATTAGGCGTTTATTATCCTGATAGGCTTTCTGCGTTAATGTCCTAAAGTGATATGATTTTTTCAAAATTTATGCCTAAGCTTTCATCCAATTTTTCTTAAAATTCAGAAGATTGAGACTGTGCGGAAGCGTTGACCAACACATGTTAATCGTGAACCCTAATAGGTTTTTTCCTTGATAAAACCTATTTAATTTGTTAGATATGACCTATACTACTTCCTCTAAGAGATATAAAACTATTTTCTATTCCTAGGTTATGTTTTTATAAGACTATTCCCAACTTATTTGCGCACGTCGGCAATGATTTTCTAAGCATGGTGAAATTTTGTATTGAAATTTTAGTCAGTGATCTAATAAATCTGAATGTTTCCACATGCATGTACGACATATACATCTATATATAAACATATATACATGAGACGATCCACGTCAACCACGTCAGAGCTGTAACCAAAATAAAAGCAACCAAAACAATCGAGTGACGGCTCATTAAAAATCTTAAAACCTCTCCTTTTAAAGGCCAAGTATGCCTTTGAAAAAATTAAGTATTATTACTTTAATATGGCAGCTGGCAGCTGGAAATAATTCTACTACAAGAAGAAAAACCTTAAGAAGAGAAAAATTTACAGACTATGGTGTGGTTTTTTTGCTTAAACTGCAACTTATAAGACCCCCTCAAAAAGCCCAAGTTATGAGTTAGAAAAATCTAAAATAGCGAATCCAATACCGCCATCAAAACCGATTTCTGTGGCTAAAATTTGGTAAATCATTCAATTTTTATCAAGTTTAGTTTAAAAGAATTTTCGGGGTAGCGGATCACGAATCCAAGGTCAAATTTGCAAAATTCAGGATGGCTGGTCAAATATGGCAATAAAAATCTAATATGGTGGCCAAATTTTCGGAAATCTTCGGATTTGTATTGAATCTGACTTCAGGAGGTTTTCGGGACAGTAGATCCCGACGCCAAGGTGAAACTCGCAAAATGAAATATGCCCGATCCAATACGGCCATGCAAATTTCAATTTAGTGGCCAAATTTTCGGAAATCACCTGATTTATATCAAATCTGACTTTATGAGGTTTTCGGGGATGTGGATCACGAATTTAAGGTCAGATTTGCAAAATGCATGATGGCGGATCCAATGTGGTAGACAAAATTTTCAAAAATTAACAGATTTGCACGATAATTGTTGTATAAGGGTTTCTGAGGTCGTTATTACGAATCAGAAGCCAAATTTTCAAAATCGTTAAATTATACATGGAGGATCTAAGATTTCTGATGCAATATGGAAGCGAAACTTTAAGTATTAACTGATTGTCATCCGATATGATGTAAGTAGATTGTGTCAGTCATTGATTATTATAAATTTGTGATAAAAATTTGAAAATTTTGCAAGAGCAAAGGTCGATGTTTCTCTATGGCTCAAAAGTAAATTAGTAAGTGTTCAACGATATTTATAGTAAATTGAATTACTAAAGTATTTGTGCAGAAATAAATATTTTCATATAGTGCATTTTTTTTATTACATATGAAGTTTTCAGTATTGTATACAATTAGCATCTGTTGTGTAAGATAACGTCTTAATTTGAAGTTTATTTTTAAGACAAGAAGTAAATGCAATACAACTTTGAATTTTAGGTACTGCAGGTGGGTTGGAATACAGTCCATTAAGTTTTTGTACACTTTTTAGATGGTCTTCTTCGGTATGGTAAAAAAAGGTTATGTTTTTTATTTTTACCTGTGCCTAGTTAGTAAGTGATAATAATTTTAAAATAGCATCATTTTCACGAGCTTGTAAGGTATTATGTGTCACTTCAGATATTAGGCATGCTGCAGGCCCGTTACATGAACTTTTGCCATCGAAATAGCAGTGCAATGCCGTTTGGCATCTACATCAAACACGTGCTTGTGATGCATCAAAATTCATTCAAGTCCCATTTTTCAAATGTTGTTATGCATCATCAGATATAATTCTTATGTAACTGGTATGACTTTTTTATGCATCAAATAAATCGCTGCAGCATCATGTTTAGGGCAATATAAACAGAAGATTATGGTTTGATGTTTCAATTTAATATTAGAGTCATGGTCAAATACTGCCGATAATACTGTACACTAGTCGTTATTGTAGTGCCTGTGCTGCAATATGTACAACATAAGCCGAATTTTCGGAAAAATGGCTAAAAAGCGTCACTTTATTTTCATTTTAATTTTCTTTTCTATTGGATGTGAATTTTTATTGAGCCTTTGCTATAAAATTGTAAGGAATAAGCAATTTGAAACGATTACACAATTCTCTAACAAAATCGTCTGTAGAAAGATATTGTTGTAAAAGAGTGCATCGATTTGTAGATGCCAACGTACTAAATATTACTTATTCTAGTCTACTTCTTTTCAGTACGCCAGAGACAAAATCAGAAAATTCGTTTATTTTAGAACATTGTGGACAGTTTGACAAAGAGCGATCAATAGAATAAAAATCAATGAAAAAAAAAGATAAGTTTCTGCCACTTCCTTGCTAATACTAAGAATCGATGAACACTCTACGAAATATTTGGAATTGTTCCAGGATTACCTATGTTTTAAGAGGTACCATCTGACAGAGAAGGATTTTGAGTCACTATGTTAATGTGTAACCTATTGATTACGGTTACAAATAAAAGATGTTATCACGTTGTTCCAAAATAGGATGTTTATAATAGCCCCACAAAAAAATAGATTAGCTGACTAGACCATGTTTATCTTATGTTCCTGAGGTCGCTCTATTCGAATCCGAGGCTTGTTTTACTTCATCACATTGAAGTTTTTTATAACCTCAAAAAATCAGCCTAAAAATCTAGTAGTTTCTCCACAAAAAAAATGTTTAGAGACTAGATCATGTTTATCCCATATTTTTGGATAACTGAATTAAAATCCAAAGTCTGTTTTACTCCTTCATCCTTAAGTTTTTTTAAAACTTTAAAAAATTAGCATAAAAATCCAGTAATTTCCAAAAAAAAAAAAAAAATCATTTAGCTTCCCAGACCATGTATATCTTATGTTTTCAGAATCGCTAAAGTCGTATTTAAGGTCTGTTTTACTTCATAACACTTAAGTTCTTCATAACCTTAAAAAATTAGTATAAAAATCCAGTAATTTCTTCACAAAAAAGAAATTATTCAGCTGACGAGGCCATGTTTATCTTATGTTTTTTAAGTGGCTGAATTTGAATCCAAACTCTGTTTTACTCCATTATCCTTAAAGTTTTCATTACCTCAAAAAATTTGCTTTATAATCTAGTTACTTCTCCTAACCTAAATCCATCGATTATTTAGTACCAAAAAACAATAATTACTTAAACTCTAAGCCCCTATGTAAAAAAACCCACATCTTGTATCATTTGAACCTTATAACCTCCTAAGAACTTAACCAGCTGACGTTTTTACTAGATGAGGTCCAACAAAATTTTCTATCTAAATTGTTCAACCCAATAATGACGGAGTAAAGCAGAACTTAGATTCGTATTCAGTCACCCCAAAAACATAATATAAACACAGTATAGTAAAGAAAGCATTTTTTTATTTTTCTGGGGAATGGAAATATGGGGTTAAGTTGGTAGGAGGTATAAAGGTCAAAGTAGTCTAGGATTTTGGTTTTCTTGGATCAAGGGGCTCAGGGTTTAGGTAGTTATTGTTTTTTGTACTAAAAAATCGATGAATTTAAGTTAGGAGAAACTACTAGATTTTTAGGGTATTTTCTTGAGGTTTTGAAAAACTCTAGGGTGTTGTAGTAATACAGACCTCAAATTTAAATTCAGCTACCGAAAAAACATAAGATAAACATGGTATAGTAAAATAAATAATTTTTTTTTGCGGGGCTGTGTAATTTTAAAACTTTAATTGAAAACATCTTTTGATTTTGGCTGTCTAGGAAAGTTAATAAGAACCCTGTTAGAATCAGCAGATTTTGACTAATCAAATAAAGTATCTGTAAGCTCTAAACTCTTTCTGCCAAAGTGTTCTTAATATGTCTTTTCCCAACTGGTAGAAAAAGATTCTGACCCTTAGATTTTTACAATTTATCCCAGTACGCACGTAAGGGCTGAGATAATCACCGAACATATTACTGCAGAATCACCCACATCGATGCATTTAGAGGCAGAATCAACTGCATCTACATACATTGTGTGTCGAAGTTGAAAAAAAAAATTTTTCTATATTAATGACACTTTCTTCTATACTTACTACAAATACACGATTCTATAATTACATATAAAATAATTACAACAATTCTACTCCTTTAATAACTTAATCAATAAAAAAATAAACCGTTTTAACTTCAATTTTTTTTTTCCTGCGTTTATTAGGTCAAAGTATATTGAGTTATTTAGTTGAAGTGCTAGAGATTCATATTTTTCCTATTCTATGAAATTACGTTTAATCCGTAGATAAATTATTTAATAATAAATATTGTAATCATCCGAGTTAAGTTACTTATTGGTCTTACTTAGGTGGGTTTTTATTGATTTGAATTCAAAATTAGGCTGAAGTGTGTGGATCCTCTATCTGTTATCTGTTTATTTAGTGGTATTACTGTCTGTCATGTTTGTTATTTCTTGCTAAAGCAAAAAAAAGTAAGATTTTTGTAGACGTAGTAGTAGAACATTGTATTGAATCACATGTTTTTTTATCAGACAATATTTGAGCTTACTTGCCTCAAAATCTAATTTGTTTTCTCCGTTGTTAAAAGCATGTGAGATCCAGCAAAAGTTGTCTGTTTTTATCGTGATCAAATACCTATATAGTAAATATAATACACAAATAATGATGCTAATCATATTCTGTATGAAAATAGCATAGTTTTTTATTAGTACTTCTGAGCCTATTACATTAAAGTTATAGTTTTCTGGACTACAAGGTCATCATGGTTCACAAGGGCCTGGTGTTTTTCCCACCATTTCCTTGAGGTGGTTGATCTCTCTTACTTCAGAAGTAAGGTATAAATATACTATGTATATTAAATGAAAACCTAATGAACTACTCTGCTTACATTCTGAATTACTCAATAAATTATTTCTTGATAAACAGTTTAAGTGAGCAATTGTATTTGGTTGTTTGGTTTCAGGTTTTCCAGTTTTATTTTATTTAAATTCCGTATTAAGCTAAATTGTACGGATTTTTTAGTATCTGTTTCATCAGTGGTATCACGGACCGTGATGTTTATTGTTCCCTGCCTTAGAAGAGCAAAGATAATTATTTTTGGACATAAAAGTAGAACATTGTACTAAGGCACGACTTTTCTGTCCGAAAAATATAGAGCTTACTTGGCTTAAAATCTAATGGGTATTCTCCGTTGTAAAAATCATGTGATATAATACACTTATCTAGTTAGTAAAGTACACGGAGAAAAAGTGCTTATCATATCGTGCATAAAAATACATTGTTTCTGCTCGAAACTCCTTAGCTCATTACATTTTAGTTATAGTTTGCTGGACTACAAGGTAATCATAGTTTGCAAGTGCCTGATCTTCCTTTTTCCATTTTAATGAGTCGGTTGATCCGTCTGATTCAAATAACCATGAGACTACTTAATTCACATTCCAAGTTACTAGATAAATTATTAATTAACAAACAGCTTAAGCTGGGAATTTTATATGGTTGTTTGGTTCTAGGTGCTTGGGATTTATTCAACTTGAATTTCGTATTAAGCTTAATTGTAAGAATCTTTTAGTGTCTGTTTCATCAGTAGTATGACTGACGATGACATTTTTTATTTCCTACCTTAGTAGAGCAAAGATAGCTGTTTTTAAGATAGTAGTGGATCGTTGTATTAATGACGTTCGGTAGAAATAAGATCCTCCAATGAATTTTTTTGATATTTTGACCAGACATTATTATTGTTGTTAAAATAAGCCTGTTAAAATTGTGAGAGGTTCATCTGTTTAGTTCTCGGGATATTGTATTTCAATGTTTAGTCATTTTGACATACTTGCTTTTGAAAAAACTGATAAAAACATAGTTTTAAGAAAACTTGACCAATAATTTTTACTAATTTTTTTATGTGTTACAGATGATGTTAGTAATTTATTGTATACTAAGTTTTGCGATGATCATTTGACTTTTTTTACAAAAAAAATTTTTTTTAAGTTTGAGAAAAATGATATGACAACATCGTAAGGCTGCTCGAGCTTTTGGCTTTACTTGCAAGATGGCAATAAGTCTCGAAATCGCTTTCTGCAAAGAGAGACTTATTCATATATGAATGAATGTATGTATATAAATTAAGTCCATACAGAAGGAAGCCAAGAAATGCAAGAATAAATATAATCAGCACCTACAGTGTCGAAAACTCTCGGCCCCCCGGTAGCTCAGTGGTAGAGCATCTGTCCGGTAAACAGTAGGTCGTGTGTTCAAATCACACTCGGGGATGATTTTTTTCATTCTTGTATTATCATTCAAATTAGCCTTACAATTTATTTAATATACACTCGGTAAGAAATTATTGGTATATTTAATTTACGTGAAAGTATAATTATCGATTTGCACTGTTTAAAAAAATAATTCGTTGGCTTGTGGTTTAAAAAGGCACAACGCATATGCCACCACTTATTCACCACGTATTATAACGGTGATTCAACAGTCGATACTTAATTTGGTCCTTAAGTGATCGTTGATAAATCAATTTAAAATTTTTCTATTTTGGTAGAATATAAAATAGCTAGAAAAAATTTTAACATGTATGTCAGTCTTGCCAGACACTTTTTTTATCTATATCCTAATTTTTAGTTCATCTTTAAATACGGGTTTGCCTAATTATTAGATGATCTTTTTGAGATCGGTCCTGTCACATAGGTTACAGGTTTCATCAAAAACGAGAATCAAGTGCATAAAATAAGTTTTGTTGTTCTCCAAAAGAACCATGATGTGATTTGCACTAAGAGATATGAGCTATGGAAGTTTAAGGTAAAAGTGAATCCTTAAGAATATCAAGTAGTTAAGTTGATTTTGAGAGTTTCCCGAACTCTTGGTTCTTACAATTTTTGATGCTAGCAACGATTTTAGAGGTTTTAAAAAGATATTTGCGCGTATCGTTAGAACGTTACTGTCTTATTGAAGCAAATTTCGTATGACGTTGACGAGTAAGAATACAATATTTGCAATGGAAGAAGTTGAAGAATTCTTCTTGGGTGTCTGTGTCAAAAAAATAACTAAAAGATGTAAAAAGGCGTGCTGACAGTTAAAAACTTGGTATACATTTATTTTACATAGCATACATTCTTGACACTAGTAAAAATCATAATATTCCTATCTATTCAGAGGATATAGGCATTTAAGAGTTGGAAAAATCCGAAAATTAACTTTATCAACAGAGTTTGTTTGAGTCTCGCTTTTTCTTTTTAAATTAAACTTTTGTAACTTCTAATGCTTAACATATTTTAAAAGTTTTAAGAGAAATTATTAAAGCTCCCTCATCAAACGTTATTTAGATCCCCTACGCGACGTCTTGAAACAGAATTATTAAACAAACCTGTTGATGTTTTTCAGCTTGACCTTTTAATCTACAAGTATTAAGGGGGTTTTGGAGAAGAGACGAAAATAAAGAATATTCTTTTAATAAATATGTTGTTTTACAACACATAAGAAGTGCTTATAAATTTTTGTAGATTTTTGCCAGGTGAATTTTTAAGAAAAAATATGTTTAAATAGGCAATTTAAAACAGGCACTCATGGGAGAGCAAAATTTAGTCACCTTTCGAAAAGAATTGCAATATAATAGGAATTTGTTCAAACAAAAAATAGATACTGTACAGATACCTTAGTACAAAAGAAAGATATTCGTAAAAAAAAAAACTAATCTATTCCAGGCAATCTAAAAAAATATCAATTTTTTAAGGCTGTAAATACTAAGCTTAAAGGTTGCAAAAGGAGATGTACGGTGAAGGGGGCCTAGCGGCTCGGGCCACGGGGACTCCCCATTCCTCGCCCCCTTAAGCGAAACTCCCAAACCTCCTTAAACAAATAACTTTGTTCAATATTTCAGTGCCACTCCAGCACCTTTATCTGGGGATATATCTTGTAGTAGCAATCACGCACACACACCACATATTACGACCTCCACTAGTAATAAGAATTCTTTTTTATAATTTAAGTGGCATATTTACATAAAACATAATGAAAACAAACAACCAAAATACCACTTGTAGAAATACAATGGTCGATTATACCATTTACATTATGATCAAGAAGTTATAATTTTGGTTGAAGACTGATGCTTGATGCGTGCTTGTTTGCAACTGCAATATGTATCCCCTAAAAGGAGGGCTCGTGTAGCATCGAAATATTGGACTAAGTTGATTGTATAAAACCTAAAGAGTAAAGAGTCATGCTCAAAAACATCAACATGTTTATTTATTTATTTGATTCTAACAATTGAGCAAGTGTTGCGTGTCCAATTATGAAAATGTTTTTTTGAACCTTTACTAGCAAAATTATAATCAAAACCGGAAATCAAATTATAAGAGAATAAATAGTAGTTGAAAATATGTATTTGAAAAAAAAAAGGAGTAGTCGTAAGACCGCTGGAAAAAGCTATGATTATAATAAAAAAGAAAAAATGATCTCCTAATAAAAACATAGCATCCTGACATCATCTCGGTCGATGCATATCCAGCAAATCATCAGTGTAGAAATCAGATGTCCACTAGAATCCATAATAAATTAAGAAAGTTTGTCAAATAGCAGGACTATGTAGTTATTAAAAAATTATTTGACAAACTTCTCCAATATGCAACCTCGTACTGCCATTTTCAGGGAAAAAATAAAAAAATATCAGTCGTACAAAGGATGATTAAATAAAACATAAATATGTGACATGGTTAGACTAAAAAATGTATCTAATGTAAAGATAAAAACCTTATTAAGTCAAAAATTCTAACTAGTTCAAGTTATTTTTTAATTGAAACAATGCCACCAGAATTTGTGATATTTATTTTAACATAGCGAATACGTTTCTAAAACGTTCAATTTAAAATTTAAAAATTTTTCTCCCAAGATCTTAGAAACGTTTCTGAAACGTCTTAAAAACGGTAAGATGTCCGATGCTGAGCATAGCAGAAGTTTATATGAAACGTTTTAGAAATTTTTCTAGAATTTTTCTGTAACGTACCTAAATTTAGTGAAAATTTGGAAAAAAGATCAAGTATTATTTTTATATAGCAATACCTCAATTCATAAAAAAAAACAATAAGAGTAAAATTAAAAATATTAAGAAAAATAAATAGCTGGGCCAGGGACACGAACTGGGCCTGCAAGGTTGAAAAATAGGTATATCTTATCGACTTGGACGGAGTAGATAATATTTATTTTATACAAAATATTATTTCAATTAAGTACAAGAACAATTATTTTTGCTTCACGTACTTACAACTGCATTTGTACAAATATAAGCCATTGAAAAATTTTTTAACATCATGATATACTAGCGAAACAATACATATGAAATATCTCTTAAATAAAAACTAAATATGGAAGTAGAACTTCGCATTGATTTTCAAGGGTAAACGTAACACAAAAAATATTTTTGAAGAAAGATGAAAATGTTTCTAAATAAGTAAGTAATGTTAGTTAGTAAATTATTCAAACCTACGTTTGTTTTTCATGATTAAGCTCCAAAGATGCTGAAGAAAAATACTTGTTTTTTTATCTTATGTTGTCGTAATTTATGTAGGGTATGCTGCGTCTATCCACTTATGTCAAGATGATCAGATACTTGCGTCTCATCATAGCGGTCCCACTTTATGTCCTAGGCCTGGCTTTTCTTTTTAAATTTTTGAATTTAACTCTTATATTTGTCATTATTTGGAAATGTACCTATTGCTAAAATATTAAAGACAATTTATTGTTCTCCGAAATTAGCACAAAATTATGTTACGTTTCAGAAACGTTTCCTGAAACATTTACGAAACTTATGCTAAGCTTAGTAACTGACATTGCACGGTTATCAAGAACTTTTTAAAACATGTCTGAGCTTTTAGGAGAAACGTTTGTATGTTTAAATTTAAACAATTTAGAAACCTTACGAGAACGATTTGTGATATATGAGTTGTGTGATATAGTTAAATTCTCTTTGTACTGTTTACATCAAAAAGAATGTGAAACTGACTGAAATTGTTGACTTAATCATGTTTTTATCTTTGGATTAGATAAATTTTTTAGTCTTAAAGAAACTTATATATGCATTAATCGTCCTTTGTACAAACTGTAATTGTAAAGTGGTAGCCCCAAAGATGACAACATGAGGTTGCTGTTGTGTTGGATGATTGTTTGAAATAATCTAATTCATAAATAGTCCCAGTCTTTGACGGATTTTGTAATTTATCACGGCAAACATTCCCTGTTTTAAAGTAATTATTGCATGCAAAATTTTTTATAATTATTTTTGGAAGATAAAAACTGTTATTATAATGCACATAGCAAAGACATATAAAAGTATAGAAGTACTGACATTTTGAAAATAAATAACATCGTATTGACTAACTACTTTATGAGCGTGGGCAATTTTGTTCTCTCAATCATGAAACTCATAAAAATAGTTATTTTTGGTATATTTGGATTTGCCCTCGAGATACAGTGTGTGTCTTTTATTTACAGAATAGATAATCATACAATCATGTCAGAATAGTCTGTGGACATTTATATAAATATACTTGACGAGCTGCAATGGTTTTTGAAATTTTTATTACTGTTTCTTAATGATGTACCCAAAATATGGAAAATAAAGCTACGTTTAAAAGACGATTGTAACATTTTTAATTGTGTACTTCGATATTTATTACTAATTATTTTTTTCACAGCGGAAGGAAGGATATCTCTATTAGGAAGACGCCTCTATTGTAGACAAAGCTACTTTGCGTGGACGAAGCGACTGCAGGAGAAAGTGTCGGATTCGTCCTGGCTCAAAGTAAAATAACACTACATTATGCCAGTCATCACATGTGTCTACCGACTAAAACCATCCTCCCCGAGAAAGAGAGTAATCACGTTAAGATGTTGCTCTGATATAGGTGATGACACCGAAGAGAAAAGGTAGAAGCAAAGATATAGTAGAAGGATGAAAAATAACGGCAAAGTTTGATGACCGACCAAGAGATCAAGAAAGCAATCTAGTTGGTACTATACGCATTAAGGCAAAACTCAGAACATCAAGGTGTTAGAACGGCCTCAGGGACGACAGAGAGCGAAAAACACATTACAGTCAGACATCAGACTTATAAGCGAATATAATTTACTCATATGGATCTTCAAAACAGCCGTGCCAATAGTTACAGGGCCGATAGCGACTTCACTTAACGAACCTAGGCCAGGTGTAAGCCTGACTAGAAAAGGCTTGCTACACTGAAAAAACTCTGGTCAGCAGCAGCTGCTATATGTTGAGAGCGTACTTACTCCACAGTAAGTCGTTAATGCGACCTGCCACGCGTGGAGCCAAATCGCCTCCACAGTGAGCTTATTGCTCAACCAGTGGTATGTACTATAGACAACGCATGGTGCTGCATGTACACCGCACGCAAGAGTTTGTCACATCCACATAGTCGTGGCTGCTGCTACGAGCCATACTTTTTTTAGTGTAGTGGCCCATGTACAAGGACGACAGGATTCGGGCTTCCCTGTGGAATTGGCTACGCTGACTGCCAGCGAAAATTTACCAACCAAGCGTCAGAGCGCGCTAAAGACCTTACTAAGAAAGGATTGCTGCCTAGAGCCAGGCATCATCAAAAGAAACTGCAGTCAGTCCGCTAGAATCAGAAGAACGTGTTTTCGGCTCCACGGGTACTTTTCCCACTAAAAAAGACCGATAATCGAAACTCTCTAAAAAATTTTGACAAGAATCGAACCCATTTTACCTTAAGTCTGTCAGGCTAGAAAGCTAGCACGCTACCCACCAAGCCATCAAGAACTCCTCGATAGTTATGTGTGCTATACAAAACCAGTAGAAATGGTAATTTTATGTCCATCTTGCCTTTTCTGTAAGATTTAGCGTGCTTTCTGTTTCCAAGTTTATGCCGTCACAAACTCATTTCAGAGTAAATTAAGCACATCTGTACTTATTTTCTATACAAGCCAAATTTTTTTCAAATTTTCGTATCTGATTTCATAAAGATACAGCATAAAATCAGAGTTAAGCTGGTCTTCGTAAAGGCATACTAATATATCTGTACCATGAAGCCACAGCCAGCAACGCTGAGCGAGTACATAAACTGTAAAAAATTCTGGTGTAAAAGTAACTCATGCATTGATAAAATTGCATCATTCAATGGAGTACTATTACCAAAAAAAGTTAATTTTACTCTAAATTTGTAATATGACTACATTCAGTATAGGTCTGATTATTTCCTTCAATTTTTAGACGAACCTTACACCTATTAATGATGAACATTGCACTACCACGGTATAGTATTACTCATTGTAGTTAAAGTTACTAGCTCAATGTGAATCGTCTACATAAAAGTGTAATATTAAACTTCGGGTGCAAAAAATCACATTGCTGAGTAAA
>JAPYYV010005842.1:0-15220 GCA_030522625.1 Copidosoma aretas | reverse complement strand
AGGGGGTGTGCGTCGAAGCCAAAACTAAATGACGGTGTTACAAAACACGTAGAAATTGGTGAACACACCCGTGAATCGTGGGGTGGCTGCGAAGGCATGAGGGGGGGGCAAATATATGAGATTCGGAAATATTCCAAGACCTTGCGGGAGGGATACAGTGAGGCTGCGGGTTGGGGGGGTGTAGGGGGGCTCTTAAAAATCTGAGAATGTGATTTTCACGTAAAAATACGGAGGAAATCATCAAGTTTTCGCGAAAGGGTTGTAGGGGGGCTGCAGGGGGTGAGGGGGTGTGCGTCGAAGCCAAAACTAAATGACGGTGTTACAAAACACGTAGAAATTGGTGAACACACCCGTGAATCGTGGGGTGGCTGCGAAGGCATGTGGGGGGGGGGTGGGGGGATGTGGGGGGCCAAAAAATTTTCATCCTTATAATTACGTACATATGCATGCATACATACATAGTATGAGACATATGTATATTAATGTACATTATGTATATATATGTACATAAATCAAGCTTCGGGTGAGAAGCAGCTCTTCTGCAAAAATAAAACTATCTAAACTCAGATCATCGTTGATTTGCAGCTCCCGGTAGCTTAATTTGTAGGAGCGTTTATCCGGTAACGGGAGGCTGTGTGTTCGAACCACACCCAGGAAAAATGGTTTTATTTTTACATTCCATTTTATCCACTCAAAAAGAATTTTTTAAATAATATTAAAAATTTTATCGATTAGTATATATTATCAAAAAACGAGTACGGGCCGTTAGTGTAAAGAGAAGCTGATGTGCTTCTACCTTGATGAGCCACGTGTACGATACATTTAACAAGTATTAATTATTTGCTTGTATACTCGTTAGACTCTCGCTTATTTATCATATTATTACAAGTGAACAGAAATCAAACAAATTTTTGATTTACTAACACTCTAAAGAGTTGTATTTTCCAAACTTATACGATAACTTTACTAAATTTCTACTTCATTCCAGTTGTGAAAGACACTTGTTTTACCCAAGTTACTCAACCAATCTGTTAAACTTTTAAAAGATTTTATAATGAAGGTATCAAAAAAAGATACAAAATAATAGTATGGAAGACACATGCAAATACATAGAGCTCTACTGCTATAACAAGTTTCGAAAAGCGAAACGATGTTGAACAATACTTTCTCGTTGCTTGGAGCTTTTTGTGCAGTTCTTTAAAGGATGATGCTTTCGTTGACCAAACGAATGTTAAGATCAGAACATTTATTCCCTTACTTTCATATTATAAGTTGATTGTGTAGTATTACATAGGCTTGCAGTAAGATTATGAGATGCTTAGTCATTTAATTTTGATTTATTAGACATTTTCGCCTTACGTTACCTAAATTTATATTTTTTTGGAACTATTTATCACATTACATGTGCATGCAAGACATTTTTGGTGTCAAAAAAACCATCGAATTTTTTTCGAGACACAGTTTTAAAAAAACGTTTTATTTCATTCTTAAGATGTAGAACTGCCAGAAAAATTCATAACATGCAATTTTATTCTTGTGACCTCCGTTTTTCTGCTCTTTTAAAATCAAAGTAAAAGGTTATGACGCATATTCGCCGCTTTTTAATAGACATGCCTCTAAAAAACTAAATAAACCGGTTTGCCTAATGAGTCTTTTTACACTTCAAATGTTGAGAAGTTTAAGTAAAATTATCGTATGAAACGGATCATGACAGAAACTGACACTTATTCTATTCTTAAATTTGTTGTTCTAACGACTCACTACAATTTTTAAGGGCCAAATTATAATAAAAATAGTAATGCCTGTCAAATTATTTGTCTTTGGATTCTACACTAAAGATTAAGAATAAAAAACTCTAAAGATAGTTGACGGCTCTGAAAAAGTATGTTGTAAGTAGGAGTATTTCCTAAATCCTGTTGTATCTCCGAAAGTAAAAAACGTCTTAAGAACGTCCCAGACCCTGAAGTACTTATTATCTTTAGTTTGGAGAAACTCGACAATGTTTTTAGTTGAGAAAACTTCTCACAAACTTCCTAGATCGATCTTTGGTTCCTACCATTTACTGCTGACCATGTTAAAAGCCATTTTACAATAGAAATTGAAGATTTATCCGTATATTTTGTCTTATTCTCTGCAGCAGCTCTCCACAATCTTTTAGAGCCGAGTCATTGTGGTTAGTGTGGAATACAATGAGATATTTTGAGCCCTGTTTAAAAATTTGAGTTCTAAATTGGTTGTTAAAACCGTTTTACAAGACTTATATTGTGCGTTGATACATCTAATAGTTAATTTTAGATTTTATCAAAGAAAGAACGAGTCTGCAGAGCTGAGTATAGACCAAATCTTAATATAGCCATATATTCTTTACACTAAATTTATCATATTACAAATTTGTTTTACAATTTTATACATGCTCTGTGATCACGGTGAAAAATAAAGACAACATATTGATTTACTTGTTAAAGGGGAGGCACTTTTGAAACTACCTGTGTTTGAGGCAGCTATTCGTAAATGTGATAATGTACTAAGACCGCAAGGATATAATGTTTTCAAGATAATCACTGAAAAAGATCCGAATATTTTTAATCAAATAGTAAACTCCTTTGTTGGAATTGCTGCTATACAAGTAAGATGCATTGTCCTTTTTTTCTAATTAGTCATTGTCTCCTATTAGTTACAACAATATAAATTTTAATTTCATTCAACAAGTAGCCAAATAAATACAATATTTATTTTTAGATCGGCTTAGTTGATGTTCTGAGAGCAGTATGTCTAGAACCTAATTACATTATCGGCCACTCTGTTGGTGAGCTAGGATGTGCCTACGCTGATGGGTGTTTTACGGCAGAGCAAATGATAATGGCTGCTTTATCTCGTGGCTTAGCATCAACTGAATCAAATCTTGTAAAAGGTTCAATGGCTGCAGTTGGACTAGGCTATGCAGATATTAAACTACTATGTCCACCAAATATAGACGTAGCTTGCCATAATGGTCCAGAAAGCTCAACTATAAGTGGCCCAGCTGAATCTATGAAGAAGTTTGTTGCTAGCCTTACGGTAAGTATCCTTATAAGATACGTTTGAAATACACATATAGAGAATATTCTAAGATATCTAGTGATCAAGCTTTTAGTAAAATTCTACTAGCACCCTTCACTGTTATATTCCACTAGAATTCTTTTTAGTGTAGGTAATCATGAATGCTGGTAATAATTTCCTAAAAATGTATAAAATAAACACTGTTTGAGTCTTACAATTTTATTGGGAACCTTAAAATTTCATTTTTTTCCCTTGAAAGGTCTGAAATTTTTCTAGTCACAGTAGGCATGTATTTTGAGTTTAATCCTCATCCATGGAAAAAAAAATTTACATTACACTTAAAAACGTGCAGATTAATTAAATTTTGTGTATAACTGATAAGTTTCTATCCAATCAAATTTCTCCATAATTGATAACGTCAATCCTAGATTGGAAGTAAATATCCCATCATATGGCCTAACTGATCCAAAAGTACTAAATATTAGATCACTTGCTTTATCTTCCATGGTTTATTGTAGGCGTATGGTAGAAAATATTCAAGCCTGATCTACTACCTTTGTTTTGCTTAAAAAATTTTTTTTCTTCATGTACGTTATCACATCTCGTGACCATTTGATCCATAAGAAAAAAGCTTTTTGATGCTTTATATAGTGAGTACTTTAGTGTGTCTACTACATGGAGAGAAGAGTTAACAGCCATCACTTGTGACGAGTGTACGGCAAGAGGTCGTATCTGTACTCCCACTTATCGGCGTGGTGTTCACTATACTTTTTGGTGCTGCAACTGCGATTGGCTGTAATGAGTTTTCACGCACATAAAAGTGCTCAGCACGTTGTATTGATGAGAGTACTCTTACTCATTCGTGCCATCACTCTTATTTCTTGTGACGAGTCGCTCGCGTGCATCGAGCTGTTCGATAGCTGTATATATTCATGTTAGTTAAATGTATACATATAGCTTTCCAATAGCTTAATGTACGTAAACGACTCGTCACAATAAAAAAGAGTGACGGCACGCATATGCGAAAGGACTTCAATCAAAACAATGTGTTAAGCACTTTGATGCGTGTGGAGACTCGTCACAGCAGACGGCAGTGGCAGCACTAAGCAGTATAGTGTACGCCACACCAACGAGTGTGAGTACAGTTACCATCGCTCGCAGCAAACTCGTCACAAGCAATTAGCAAGCAATGGCTGTGGCTTCCGCTCACCGTGTAGTTCCATGTATTGCAATACGCCCTACTAGTTCGCATGGACTATCTTTTCTTGTGCACAAAAACCTTAACAAAAATACAAAAAAATGTCTTGAAATCCTTGACAGAAGTAAAAATTCATAAAATATTGTCTTGTTTCACAGTTAATGGAATTTTTCATAATTTTTGATTACTAGTTTATCAAACGAAAATGTATTTTTTTAGTCTTTGTTTCAGAATATTAGTCATTTAAATAAAGTAGCGCACTAGGTAGCAAGGTATTCAGTTATTCATCAAACCCATTGTTAGAAATTTTCTTATGATTAGTTTGACAAAAGAAAAAATGTGACAAAAGTATTTATGACACATAATTAATTAGAAGAATATATTATGAACAATATGTATAATACATCCATCAAAAAGTAAAAAGAATCTTTTAACAAGTATGATGACGAAATTATCTATGCTATTAAAGTCTTAATATATAACTACTGAGTTTCGGACCATAAATTATTCATTGCATTGTTTTGTGTATCATTTTTCGGTGTATTTGTCCATGAATAATCCATGGTGGTTACAATACTTTGATGGTAACTCAAATAAGATAAAAAAAGCACCAACCTCGCGGTATGATGATGCAAGCAGTGTATAACATATGCAGCGTATGCACTCAAAGGTCCTCATAACCATTTTTGATACCTAAAAAAACTCGTCGCTTAGTATGTCATTCGCTTTGCAGTCTGTCGTGGAGAGGTTTAGTTGACGTTACACAATGTCAACTTTTCAATAAGTCACATGCCATGGAAAGGCCCCAAGGAAGTAGAAGGCGATGGGTACATTATATTTGTATGGTTTGCTCACGTATTTTCTGCTAGTCATTCGCACAATGTTTCTAACTATCGGCAGTTACTACTACACTCATGGGAAGTAATACTTGTATCTAAGTAGTGCCATTAATTGTTAATGAATGTGGATTACACTTTAAGCAACAACGTTATTATTAACAGTTAATAAACGAGTCACTCGTTACTAAGATTTCTATATCGGGAGCAAATGATATATGAGTCATTAATAGTCAAGACATAAATCAATATCTATTAAAATGGCACTTATTTAGGGAGTTTTTTTAAGAAAACTGAATAGATCTTTGATATTTGTAAAGAATAAAGCAATTTATTTTTCAAACTAGTACATGTGCGACGATATTATTCGAAACAAGGTACATTTATTATGGTATTGACAGATATAAATGGAGTAATTTTTTTTAAACAAAGATGCTATTCATTTATGTAATAATTGTTTAAATTATTCTTATAATTTGTCATACCGCCTTTTTGACAAAAAAATAGAAGTATTTATTTAAAAAAATGAAATACTAATGGATAATCTAAAGGAAACCGAAGAGACACAAAAAAAGAAGGGCGTGAACCGGCACCCACGTGCCAATGTGACGTAGCGCGCTAAGTTAATTAATTTTTTTTTTTTAGTACTAATTTGTCTAATAATCAAACAGGGTTTGTTAAAGGAAATTTGACGTAGAATACGATGGCAATATTTAAAACTCGCTACGGTTTAGGCCTAAATGTTAAAAATTTATTCAAACATTTAAATTGATAATAACAATCTTAAAATGTTACTAATTTTTTTCAGAAGTATTTTTTCCTTAAAGCTTACTCTTTTACTTTTGAAATAAAAAATTAACACAGACTATATCTTGAATAAAACCCGAGTTAAGAATTTTTAATATTTACTTTTTAAGCCCGAAATCCCGGATATCGCGAAATCTAAATACTTTCTAACGTCCAAAATATTGTAAAAAAAAAATACATGCTTTTTTTTTCGACGCAGAACCTGTACAAAAAGTTTTAGCCAAATCGAAAATGTGTCGGTTTATTTTTGTCAAAATCTGTACGGTTTGCCATGCGTACGGTATTCCATATGCTTTAGTCACTGTTCAAAGGTAGGGTTACCCAGCAAGATCAATAGATTTTTCTATAGGATCTCCTCTACAAGCATTTATTAATTGGTTATCTATTTTTTTGAAAACATAATTTTATAGTTACATTTTTTGTTAAAGAGCTCTGTGAAACGTTAAGCAACCCTTAAAGATCTTGGTGTACCTAAAAATTTGATACTGGTTTCTTTGGATGTCGTTTCACTTTATTTAAACTAAACTTTTGATTTGGTGATCAAAAAGTATGTAATAAATGGATGTATCTTGATAATCATATCTTTGTTTGAAAGTTAAATCATGTTTGATCTTTATTCGTCATCACAGCTAAGCAGAGAGTTAAAATAATAATAAATGTATGTTGTAATTTTCAATGATCAGATATCTGAGGGGGCTATGATGTTAAATGGCGTAGCGTCACAAATGTAATCATAAACAGGGCTCCACAACACTAAAATGATGTTTGTGTCTTTTCATTTAAAAGCCTACAATTTAACAGCGAGATGGGTTAGGAGCTGTTTTCTTAGAATCCTGGTGCCTGGTATAATTGTAGCCTTTCGTCATATATTAATAATTTGCAAAGTGCGTATGACGTAGATGTGTAGCTTTGATGTTGCAGTTGCGCTGCCTTTACTATTGAATAACTTACTTATGTCGAGTTCTATGGATAAGTATTACACTAAGCACTTACTTACTATTTTCTATAACCGGCATGACATTAAAAGAGTATTTTAGTTCGATAATAAGTATCGGTTATCATCATTTTTGACTGATTTCGATAATATGTATGGACTGATTGCATCTACATCTTTAAAATCATTATTTAATTATAGTAAGTATTTAAATGTTGCTATGTTGCAAAGATCTTATTGTTAAGATGTAACTATTGAAACATTTTTTCTAAGCGGTTAATGAAGTTCTATTAATATTATAGTAGTTTTCTTCAAGACATTACAATAAACTACAGAGTTACTAAAAGTTACATAAACATATGCTTATTCATATTCTTAAGAAAGAAATAAAAAATATACAAATGAAAGACTATTTTTAGTCTGAAAAAACTATCCAACGTTCTAAGTCTCTTTAATACTTTATTTAAAACTTAATTCCGTACGTACGTTTAGGATTTTGATGGATGCGATTTTGCACCGTACGTTTAATAAAAAAAAGACCAGATCAGACAATGAGTTTAATCATCTTTTTAAAAATATTTTTAACTGTGAAAATACTAAGCAGACTAAAGTTTATTGTACTTAGTGACTCCATAGTTACCCATAGATGTTGTTTAGCAGAACTTATAATTGTTATGGAAACATCTTCCTCAAGAATCTTGCTGATATCATTTTTCCTGATTTTGCGACCAGGATATTAAAATTTAAACCTTTTCTTTATTTTTCTGTTAATACTAATTGGCGAGTTATGTTCTATGCCTTCAAGTCAGTTAAGAAATCATTCAAGTTTAACAATCTTTCCCAGGAAATTCGTTTATATGATCAGAAAAATGATTTTTGATGGATTAAAATGCAGAAAGAAGAAAAAACCTAGCATGTGGATTTAAAAAAAAAATTAGTTAGAGACTCAACCAAAATAATAAAGGTCCGGAAAATAATAATGATTTTAATGTTCACGAAGGAGATAAAGATCGGGTATCTTTACGGTCGTCATGTTAAGATCGGCTTACTTACGTTAGGTTAAAGACATTATAGCTGACGAACAATATTATGAGTGTAAATGCGTTGACCCTCTATCTTAGTTAAAAAAAGCCTGTAAAGAATTGTTTGATAAATAGTCAAATTAGGGGGTGTTTGATAATGTTTCCAATCCAAAATCGATCAGATTTACCATGCAAATAGGACAGCTAGAGCATATGCTTTGATGAAATTTTATAAGCAGAGTTACTTAGCTAGATTATTACTTTTCTCTGTAGGACTTCCTTTACAAGCATTTGACAAGTAGTTATGAATGTTTATAAAAAGCATGCTTCCGTATTCAAATTTTTCTTTGAGCAGCTCTTCCAAACTAAAAGCTACCCTTAAAGATCTTGTGGTTCCCAAAAATTTTATATTGATTTTATTTAATATCGTTTTACTTTTTTCAAACTTTTATCTTTATTTGATGATTCAAGTATACCTGACAAATGTCAGTATCTTGACAATCATATCCTAATTTGTAAAACTGGGTTTTTTGATGATGTAGATTTCTTGTTGAATTCTACTTATTGTCAATTAGACAAAAAATATCAATGTCAGATTTTAAGTAGCCCGGTGATGGTAACTACAGTCCAAAAACCTTAGCGTATGACAGAATTATGCATTGGTTTTTTTACACTACGACTTTTACCAGGAGTGCTATCATCATTAACTTTATAGATGAATGCTTCTTCAATATGATTCTGAATTCCATGCAAGAAATTAATATTCTGTCAACAGACTTTTCTCCATGAACGAATATTCTGATTCGTTTGTTACCGCAACGAATAAGTTAAGACTGTGACATAATAATAAAAACATTAAGGCAGGGAATTCTTTGTCATGCCAAAAATTTGGTTCGGCTCCTAGACCTTTGATTGCTTTTTTTTTTACAAATATTTCTCATTTAACATCAGAAAAAATTTTCCTGGTCTTGGTTTTCGAGTTGCATTATCAGGCAACAATGAATTTTTATCGTTTATTACATGAGAAAACGATTTCTTGCATGAAAATTTAACATAAGGGGTTGTCAACAGAATCTTTTGTCGCTAGGATAATGTGAGCTAGTCTCCGCAGCTTTTAGGATTCCGACTCAATATACATAAGAAAGATATTAATTTCAAGAAAACTAGTTCCACTTTGGCTTAAAACGGTATGCATTGCTCCTACTTTTTTGATATTAATAGAGTAAGAGTTTCGAATCGAAAAAGAGAAATAACTATTGTAGGGTATTCCTGGAGCTTTTGATCATTTTCTGTTATGTCATTAACATAATTACAAAAACTGATTTATAGAATGTAAACCCTCCATACATAAGATTTATTACATATATTAGCCGTTCTCTATAAATTTTGTAATTTATATATACTTTTTATCAATAGTGATACTTTTACTTGTGTTCAATACTGCCAGAGAAAAAATATACTTTTGCACAAGTTACACATGTTTCAAATGTTTTACATATATACCAACCTATTCTTATACCTTACGGTCACATAACTGAGCATTACATACGGAACAATCTTATTTTACACTTTATGATCATATATATATATATTCATATTTATAGGTTGCCCTATGTTTTATAGTATAGAGCTGACATATCGATGTTTTACGTATACACCAATCTAATTTTATACTTCGTGATCAAATATCTATCGGTTACCTACAACGGTAACCCTCTATGATGTAGGGCTTACATATCTAAGTTTCGCATACATACTATTCTAATATTGATCTTTATGGTAAAATATCTATGGATTACCCTATACTTCATGTTAGCTGTCGTATTCAATTTGATCTTGTGAATCTTCGTAATTTTGAGTCACTTAAATAATTTCTCATACACAGCCAAACAAGGAGGATTCTTGAGACACCCTACTGAGTTTTGATGAAGAGTTTATTTTTAATTTATTATCAAAAAATGTGAAATGACGCATTTGTTTAGTTTTATGTCATTATGCAGATGATTATGTATTTACCGTTTTTTTATGCGGTCCCCCACGGTAGTATGTGTTTGATACCGGGTGGGCGGTTCATATTTTGAGTATTTAAATGCCTTATGTGTGATGTTTGTTCGTCATTATAGCTGAACAAGAAGTTGAAATAATATTGTATGTATTTTGTGATGTTTAACAATTAGACGTCTGCACAGGCAGTGTTGAACGGCGGAACGTCACAGGTGGAATAAAAAATTATTTTTCAATTTTTTACGCGTCTTGAGAATTTATAGATTTTGGGTTAATGGTCTTTTTTTCTTTCTATTCTTGGGGCCATCTATTTAGTGAAGGATGCTAGACCAAGGCTATCAGATAAGACCATACGATATTTTGGAATTCTTGATATTATCCTTGACAAGTGTAGGAATTAGATATTGATTGCTTTTTGAGTTATTCTTGAAATCATTATTCTTGTTCTTGTCTTGATGTATAATCGACATCTGGTCAAGAAATCTCGATCTTGTATTCCATTATACCATTTTACCATACATTAATGTATGATAAGTATGTAAATTAAGAGTGCGATTCATTAACTGTTAGATAAATGAATAAATATGTACACAAATATAGTTCATTACTTCATTCAGAATAAATCAATTATTTTTTTCACAAAATTTTGTCATAATATTTAAACTTTCACATAAAAGAAAAAGCATAAATATTATGAGAAAAATAATACCAGTATAGAATAATATTAGTTGTGATACTTTATACAAAGAATAAATTCATACAAGAAAACAAAAGCATTGAGTTCACATGCTGTATAGCTTCATTATGCATAAATCGTATTCTATATAAATTAAACCCTGACGTGAAACTTACTTAGAAAATAATTAACGACATGTGGTCTAGGTACACTTGTAATGAAACTTGATAACAGTATAAGCTTCAAATAATCAATGATAATTAATGTTGTTTCTGCGATACTTTCCTATCAAATATAAACAAGCGAAGTTACTATGCTAAAAGAATCATCAAGTGTGTATATTTTAAATAACTTTAAAGCATAACCTAATGCAATGAAGAGTGAGTTTAATCATGCAGGTGCCATCCTCATTACCTCTTCTTGGGATTGCTTAGCCATGTATTACTTTCTTGTTATCTTTCTAATATGGGTGTCACTAAACATAAATGTACCTTAGTCTCGTTTTTAAAATACACTTTTTTGCAACGTTACAGTCAGTGTTATCATCCAGCATCAATGTGAAAAGTGTTCCCATATAGTGGGGAAGTACTAAAAAAGTATTGAAAAAGTTATCGCATGTACTCATCGTAGAAAGTAAACAGTTTTCTTGTGTTCCCTGGTTTTATAAACTGCCTTTTGAGTGAATATACGAGAATAATCATCTTTGTGTATGGCTCGTAGGTAATTTTTCCTACGCCAGGCCTTTTTGGAACCCTAGTGCACCCTCGGTAGGGAAAATAATATACGTTACTTGATCAGAAATGCTTTATTTGGATTATCGTTACAGCCCTCGCCTACGGCTTATGCCGCAAACTTCGCGGTCCGTAAACAAAAGCCTTTCAAATTTTTTGCAAAAACTACTATTTCATGCTAGGCGTATCACTATGTATTCTCAAAATTTTGACTTTTGTCAGCTGTGTTTTTTCGCAAGACAAGAAAATCTTTACTTTTTCACCATTTTTATTTGACTCCATACTAAAAAATTCGTTATATCTTTCTTTCCCGCTTTTTTTAGAAACTTCTTTACTCGGAGTACTTCTGTGTGCTGTCTTTACAAGTAAAACATTATCAAATGTTTCACTTCTACTTTGTTTTTCTGTCTTTCCAGCTATACTTTTT
The DNA here is from genome assembly GCA_030522625.1 of Copidosoma aretas. Lineage (NCBI taxonomy): Eukaryota > Metazoa > Arthropoda > Insecta > Hymenoptera > Encyrtidae > Copidosoma > Copidosoma aretas. The sequence continues at coordinate 3,546 of JAPYYV010005842.1, read as the reverse complement.
TTTCCTCAGGTATGTCACATCTACATTTTTCTTTTTGACATGTTTTTGTTATAGCAGAATACTATGCCAATAACTTACTTAAGGTCTTAACTGTTCTCGACCGCGTTCTTAACGCAACTGATGGTATACATTTTTAGATATCACTGTAAGTATAAGCTTCACAGTCAGTACTAGGAGACGAAACAGAGATTTTCTGTGTGATCAAAACAAACATGCGCGTGTTGTCCCGCGAATAACACTCGTATATACAAAAAAAAAATCCACATCTTAGAAAAGAGAGATAGAACCAACAAGGAAGTACATTCATATCAAAAAAGTATGTAGGCTGCTACTGTCACAGCCAGTGAACCATCAACGCTGCTCCCACCACTTTTGTACGATGTGCCTAAACACGCCATATTAAGTATACACCAGATTACGAGACGCAATCAGATCGCTCAAAGGGACCCAGATTCCATGGTTAATGCATACATGTATTTATCTTTAAACCGTGAATGTAGATGTACACTCACATGGGAGCCGGGTCGCTCTGATCAATCTAATTGTATTTCATGAACAAATCTACTACAATCATCGGGTAAGTTAGCGGAGACAGAGCCGCACTGACAGTTTCTACACTCATAGCTGATGCTTATACTTCTCGGCAGATGTCGTTTTACTCAACGACACTCCACATAACAGAATTGTAGTGCTTTTTTTATGAAAGCTCTGTCGGTATTTATAATAATACTGAAGATCGAGATGTTCGAGATCTTGAGTAACTTATCTTGTCGATGTAAGTTTCTTGAATGACATTCCTTGTTATTGTCTTGAAAGTCACAGCGTGCATCTTGTCTTGATATTGTCTCGATTCTTGAAGACAAGACAAGATGATATTGAGAAATCCCTAATACTTGTGACAGTTTTCTTAAAATATGTTAGAGGGACTGAAAACCATGACTGAAAACTGTCCCGGAACCAAAAAATATGAACTACAGAGGAAGCAGGCATCCTCCTAATATTGTACTACCTATGCAGTAGTTCCGAATTTTTATGATCCTTACTGCACTACTTCTTGCATTATGTGCTGCCAGTTTAATACAACAGCAGTAGTAAAATGTCATAATGGCGTCAAAATACATTGTGCAATTTGGCCATGTTGATTAGCAATACATGGATTTTAGAAGGATTATCTAACGAAACAAGACTTACGATAGTTAAATTATTCGAGAGTAACATAAAAGCTAAATTATTACAGAAAAGAAAATTTTAAATAGAGTACTCATAATTATAATAACTTTCAATACCAGCTTATTAAATTCTTTCACCGTTTATCTTGTGTAATGTTTTTTTCTTGTATATGCTTTTTCTGTGACTATTAATAAGTTGCTTGGTCAAAGTTCTGAGAAATAACGTGTATACCAAAAAGCGACAGTTTACTCACGACCCATTGTATGCTATATTATCCAGATCTACGGATTTTGGGTATTTTTTTATACACAGTTAAAAACTTCATTAAAACTAGAAAATAAAGCATAAGATGAAATTCTCAGAGATATAAAATACCGTAATAATATGATCATGAGTATTACATAAAAAAAACAATAGCAACATACTAATAATTATATCTTACACTCAAAAAAATGGCGTTACATGCAAACGCAGAAATACATACACGGAATTCACAACATATCTACTGTAAGAGAACACATATTTTCCGAACCTTGCAATAAATTTCATAATCATAAGTTCTTTATTTTCTTATGCGCGACTCTATTAAGAGATAGATTTTAATTAAATCATCAGTCTTTTTAATTCTCATACAAACAGCAATGTAAATTTATACATGTATACCAAGCTGTTTAAATAATGCTATGTATGATTCATTCACGTAAGTTTTTATCACTGGAAAGCACAAAGAGAGAATTGTTTGATGTCAATAAAAAATAATTACAGTGAACTTTCTTCGCCATACCACGGATAATAGCAATATTTGTTTTGATTAAATATATTTACACTAATTTTAAGTTGCATCTACACAGATAAAATGGACTTACACATAACATTAAAATTTTTATCGTCGGAGGTCGTACCTCGGTATCCTCAGGGTATATAGGTACTGCCTACATTGATCTTTCCTAGTCCTTTTTTAACCAGACGACACAGAGTGTCCTGATAATAAAGAACGTATAAATCTGGGGAATCTTTGTTTCAATATGTAGCTTAGTTCAGATAAGAAGACTCTTAGACTTGGCCAGGTTCATACACTGTACTTACTAAAAAATCCCTAGTCAAAAACTCACCACAATAGATGTACTCCGTGCTTAGTTTGCTGCATCGTCCTTGCTAGCAGGGATTTTCCTTGTGCATATATGAAGCCCGCACTCTAGCATGTAGTGAGCGTCTGGTACAGGGTAAAATACGGAACCCCTGGGTGTTACAAATTTTTTATTTTCCATGGTCATTATAAGCTTCTTCTGGGCACAGTTGGCAGCGACTATCTGCCCTGGTGTCCGCCACACAGTGAACCTTTTTTGATTTTTTTTCAAATTCTAATATCGTAAGAACAGAGTAAGATATTAGGATAATTAAAATTGAAGCTTAAAACTATTTGGCATGATGATAAGGGAAAACTATTATAAAGTACCTAAGATTACATATAACACTAGACCACGTCCTTAAAGTTGGTGCTCCAATGGAAAGGTCGTTATATTGTGCTATTAATTAGCCAGTTAAGATAGCGGACGACCATTCCAGGCATACAAATCATGTAGGTAATATAGCATTTGTACATTTATCTGAATTTGACCATTCCAGTGTCATATAAATCTAATGTAACCTTAAGATTTCGATTTCATTTAAAAAATTGATTTTTAGTATTTCAAACTTATGTTTACTATCGATTTAAAGAAAAAAGAACTATTTAAGACTACAAATCTAGTAATCCAGTGCATACATCAGTAGTGAAATTAAATTTGTCTGTTTAAAAAAAGGAAAACATTGACATAACCTCCAAAAAAAAATTTTAAGGGAGCAAACAGATTTTAAGTTTTAAAACTTACTTATGTTATTGTTACGTGGGTTTGTGGTCGGTTGGGTGATCGCGAAATAATTACTCAGTAAGGACTATAGACTTCCTTTTATTTATCTCTATGATCGAGAGAAGAGCCAAGGGTAGCGCGGTAATTAGGAGGCACGCCTTGGAAGAGGCACTTAGGGAGAAAGAGAAGGCGCGTGAAGTAGCTACAGTATTTCGCACCCAGTATGCTGGTGTTGTAACAATATGTATGTGGCTTTCTATAATTAATCTCTTTTCTACGCAATTTTATTTGGCATTTCTTCTTACATATGGTATTACTTAACTGAATTCATTGCTATCCTTTGTTTACTTATTAATAGTCTTTTTTTTGCAACTTGGTTTATGCTATCCTATTGTTATTATTACAATTATTCTTATAAGCTACGACGCGACGCTATTAACATAGTTTGTTTTAGTGGACGTTAGAGGATGTGTTGATTGCATAAGTAATTATCTTGTATTTGATTTGCTTGATGTCTATTTACGAC